>CAUYQS010019602.1:0-34432 GCA_963574585.1 Otolemur crassicaudatus | reverse complement strand
ATTCATCACATAAACAAATTAAAAAACAAACACCATATGATTCTCTCAATTGATGCAGAAAAAGCTTTTGATAATATCCAGAATTCTTTCATGATCAGAACACCTAAGAAAATAGGTATAGAAGGGGCATTTCTTAAACTGATAGAGGTCATCTACAGCAAATCCACAGCTAATATTGTATTGAATGGAGTTAAATTGAAATCACTTCCACTCAGAACGGGAACCAGGCAAGGTTGCCCATTGTCTCCACTGCTTTTTATCATTGTAATGGAAGTCTTGGCCATCACAATTAGGTAAGAAAAGGTGATTAAGGGTATCCATATAGGGTCAGAGGAGATTAAACTTTCACTCTTCGCAGATGATATGATTGTCTATCTGGAAAACATGAGGGATTCTACTAAAAAACTCTTAGAAGTGATCAAGAAATACAGCAGCATCTCATGTCACAAAATCAATATTCACAAATCTGTAGCCTTTATATATGCCAACAATAGTTAAGCCCAAAAAATAGTCAAGGACTCTATAACTTTTACAGTAGTGCCAAAGAAGATGAAATATTTGGGAGTTTACCTAACAAAGGACATCAAAGAACTATGAAACTCTAAGAAAAGAAATAGCTGAAGATGTTAAGAAGTAGAAAAACATACCATGCTCATGGCTGGGAAGAATCAACATTGTTAAAATGTCCATTCTACCCAAAGAAACATAATTTTCATGCAATCCCTATTAAAGCACCACTGTCATACTTTAAATACCTGGAAAAAATAATACTACATATTATATGGAATCAGAAAAAACCTCAAATAGCAAAGACATTACTCTGAAATAAAAATAAATCAAGAGGAATCATGCTACCAGACCTCAGACTATACTATAAATTAATAGTGATCAAAATAGCATGGTACTGGCACAAAAACAGAGAGGTAGATGTATGGAACAGAATAGAGAACCAAGAGATGAACCCAGCTACTTACCATCATTTGATCTTTGATAAGCCAATCAAAAACATTCAGTGGGAAAAAGATTCCCTATTTAACAACTGGTACTGGGTGAACTGGCTGGTGACCTGTAGAAGACTGAAACTGGACCCACACCTTTCACTATTAAAGATAGACTCTCACAGATTTAAAGATTTATACTTAAGACATGAAACTATAAAAATACTAGAAGAAAGGGCAGGGAAAACTCTTGATGAAATCAGCCTGTGTGAATATTTTATGAGGAGGAACCCCTGGGCAATTGAAGCAACACCAAAAATATATTACTGGCATCTGATCAAACTAAAAAGCTTCTGCACAGCCAAGAACACAGTACGTAAAATACGCAGACAGCCCTCAGAATGGGAGAAGACATTTGCAGGTAATGTCTCTGACAAAGGTTTAATAACCAGAATCCACAGAAAACTCAAACCTATTAGCAAGAAAAATAAGTGATCTCACCTCAGGGTGGGCAAGGGACTTGAAGAAAAACTTCTCTGAAAAAGACAGGAGGAGCATGGCTTACTGACACATGAAAAAATGCTCATCATCCTTAATCATCAGAGAAATGCAAATCAAAACCACTTTGAGATATCTTCTAACTCTAGTAAGATCAGCCCACATCACAAATTCCCAAAACCAGAGATTATGGGTTGGATGTGGATAAAAGGGAACACTTCTGCACTGCTCTTGGGAATGCAAACTAATAAATTCCTTTTGGAAAGATATTTAGATATCAATTAGGGATCTAAAAATATTCCTGCCATTTGATCCTTCAATTCCTCTACTAGGTATATATCCAGAGGAACAAAAATCACTTTGCAACACAGATATTTGCACCAGAATATTTATTACAGCCTAATTCATAATTCCTAAGAAGCCCAAGTGCCCATCGACCCATGAATGGATTAATAAATTGTGGTACATGTACACCATGGAATATTATGCAGCCTTAAAAAAGTGGGAGACTTTACCTCCTTTATGTTTACATGGATGGAGCTGGAACATATTCTTCTTAGCAAAGTATCTCAAAAATGGAAGAAAAAGTATCCAATGTACTCAGCCCTAATATGAAACCAATTTATAAATACCCACACTTCCATATGAACGGTATAACCCAACTACAGGCCAAGATGAAGGGGAAAGAGGAGAGAGAGGGGAGGGGACGGGGAAGGATGTGCAGAGGGCGGGTAATTGGTGGGACCACACCTATGGTGTATTTTACAAGCGTACATGATAAATCTACTAAGTGTCGAATATAAATGTCTTAACACAATAACTAAGGCTTCTGCACAGGAAAAAAAATAATCAATAGAGGAAAAAGACAACCTATTAAATGGGAGAAAATATCTGCCAACTATTTATCCAACAAGGGACTAATATCCAGAATATACAAGGAACTTAACAATTCAACAGTAAAATAAATTTAATCCCATTGAAATGGCCTATGAGTGTATGAAAAAATGTTCAACATCACTAATAACCAGAGAAATGCAATTCAAAACCACACTGACACATCATCTTACCCCAGTTAGAATGGCTATTATTAAAAAGACAAAAAATAACATATGCTGGAGAGAATGCAGAGAAAAGGGAACTCTTATGAACCACTGGTGGGAATGTAAATTAGTATAATCGCTATGGAAAATAGCTTCATCTGGGAGTGGTGGTTCATGCCTGTAATCCTAACACTCTGGGAGGCCAAGGTGGGTGGATTGCCTGAGCTCAAGAGTTTGAGGCCAGCCTGAAGAAGAGTGAGACCCTGTCCCTACTAAACTAGAAAAATTAGCTGGACGTTGTGGCAAGCTCCTGTGGCCCCAGGTATGTATAGATAGATAGATAGATAAAGCTTGTCAAAATCAATGAAATTATTTTTTGAGACAGAGCCTCAAGCTGTCCCCCTGGTTAGAGTGCCGAGGCATCACAGCTCACAGCAACCTCCAACTCCTGATTCAAGAGAGTCTCCTGCCTCAGCCTCCCAAGTAGCTGGGACCACAGGCACCCACCACAATGCCCAGCTATTTTTTGGTTGCAGCCGTCATTGTTTGGCGGGCTTGGGCTGGATTTGAACCCGTCACCTTAGGTGTATGTGGCTGGCGCCTTAGCCACTTGAGCCACAGGTGCCGAGCCAAAATTAAATTTTTTAATTTCCAAACAATCCCAGCCTGAATAGCATAGAATGAGAAAGCAATTTCTTGAACCTTAGAAATCGTTTCCTTTGGTCTAATAAAGCAGAATGCATTAACATTTTTAGGTTATATTATCTTAAATAAAGGTTCCAATTTTGATTTATGGAGATGTCTGTGTGAGACTAGAATGTGGGTAGCACAATGATATACTGTAAAATGGGAATATTAAGCTATTCTTCAACATTTACTAAGCACCTATTATGTACTAAGCAATGATAGCTATCTATAGGATATTGGCTCTGTCATTAAGTCTATATTAACTATGTTGTATAGACTAAAAGGCTCTTACTAACTATATTGTAAGAGATACTGTCAGACAATAGAGCTAATTCTACTATAAGACAGAATGTGGACAAGTATATAATAGAAATATAAGGAATGTAATGTGACAGACTTTTTTTTTTTTGAGACAGAGTCTTACTATGTCTCCCTTGGTAGAGTGCTGTAGTGTCACAGATCACAGCAACCTCAAACTCTTGGGTTTAAGCAATTCTCTTGCCTCAGCCTCCCAAGTACCTGGGATTATAGGTGCCTGCCAAAATGCCCGGCTATTTCTTTTCTTTTTTTTTTTTTAGGGACAGAGTCTCACTTTATTGTCCTTGGTAGAGTACCATGGCATCACAGTTCATAGCAACCTCCAACTCCTGGGCTTAGGTGATTTTCTTGCCTCAGCCTCCCAAGTGCTGGGACTACAGCTACAAGTGCTCACCACAATGCCTGGCTATTTTTTTTTTTTGTTGCAGTTTGGCCGGGGCTGGGTTTGAACCCACCACCCTTGGTATATGGAGCCGGTGCCCTACCCACTGAGCCACAGGCGCCACCTAGCTATTTCTTTTTTAATTGTAGTTGTCATTGCTGTTTAGAATGCCCAGCCAGGATTGAACCTGCCAGCCCTGGTGTATGTGGCTGGTGCTGTTACCACTGAGCTATAGGGGCCAAGCTGTGACTGACTTTTCATCTAGATTTAAAAAGGCTTAAAGGAAGCACCTGATATGAAGGATAAGCCTTTATTTGATAGTGGAAAGAAAGGGGCAGGAAAGTAAATATACTTCATGTTCTTTGTTTTATTTTATTTTACTTTTTTGAGATAGAATCTTGCTCTGTTGCCCTGGCTAGAGTGCCATGTGTCATCAAAGCTCACCGCAGCCTCAAACTCCTGGGCCCAAGTGATCCTCCTGTCTCAGCCTTCTGAGTAGCTGGGACTACAGGTGCATAGCACGATGCCTGGCTAATTTTGCTATTTTCAGTGGAGACTGTGTCTTGATCTTGCTCAGGCTGGCCTTGAACTTCTGAGCTGAAACAATCCTTTTGCCTCCGCCTCCCAGAGTGCTAGGATAACAGGAGTGAACCACTGCATAGGGCCATACTTCACATTTTTTGGACAATGAACAATCAATAGTGCTGAAATAAGACAGTGTGTAGAAGAATATGATTGTGAGAAATGTAATCTTGTAGAGTACATGAAGTGAAAGAGTCAGAGTAGAGTACATGAGGTGGAAAGTACTAAGGAATTCTGGCTTCAGTCTATATACCACTATTTTCAAAAGTGTGTTTCAGGAAATCTAGCCAAAAACATTCCATCGAGTCGTCCAATAATTTGGGAAACTCTTATATATTAGAGTCCCTTACTGGGAAGGAAAAAATAACATATATCAGCATGTGAAAGTCCCTGAAAAGTTCAGTGTTGGGAGACAATTCTCCATGAGTTTCTCTTATTTCTATGTGAATTGTGGGTAAAGGCACTAACTTCCTTTGTTTTGGATGATCTTTTTTTCCTTTTCTTTCCTTCTTTCTTTCTTTCTTTCTTTTTTTTTTTTTTTTTGAGAGACAGTCTTACTCTGTTGTCCAGGCTAAAGTGCCATGGCATCCTAGCTCACAGCAACCTCAAACTCCTAGGCTCAAGCAATCCTCCTGCCTCAGCCTCCCAAGTAGCTCGGACTATAGTCACCCATCACGACACTGGGATCAATTTTCTATTTTTAGTAGAGACAGTGTCTAGCTCTTACTGAGGCTGGTTTCAAACTCCTGAGCTCAACCAATACTCCTGCCTCAGCCCTCCCAGAGTGCTAGGACTACAGGCATGAACCATCATACACAGCCTCTTCTAGATGATCTTATCAAGGGCATTTGTGTATCTTTGGAAGCCAGAGAGAAGTTTCCCTCCAAAAGAAAGAGCAAACATGCTTACCATCGATTGTAGATGATTTTGGTCCTACAGCTTAGAATTCCACTCCCATAATGCAACCAACTGGCCCTCTCTGCATTGCCCTATGGGAAGTGGGACTCGGGGAACCTGCACAAGAAAATGCTAATAACTTTGGTTACTTGTGAGTATTAAAGTCCTTTAATTCTCTCCAAGGGGTATCATATCTTCTTCCAGCAACTAAGAAAATGTAGCAGGCTAACTTGTTACTTTGCAAGCAGGCTAAGAACTCAAATCTTTCAGAGCTCTTGAACCCTAAAGTAAAAATCAGTTTAATTTTGTTTAAAGTAGGGTTTCACAAATTTAATTTTTTCAAAGTATTCTTATTAATACCCTACAGAAAAAAAACTCTGGGAAATATTAGAGCAGACAACATGAAGAGAGAACTATATGGAAGTTAAGTGGAGCAGTTAAACGGCTACTGCATTAGCTCAAATGAGAGATGATGAGGGCTTTGGAATGTAACATGGGAATGACTACAACACGTGTACAAGAAGATGGAGATGACAAAGAATTGTCACTAATGCTATGGAACACATGAAGACCTTGTTTGGATAGAAATGGAGGAGAGACAGGAGATTAATTTGGAACACAATGAAATTTTGAATTGTGAAGTCATTTATGTAAGGATGTAGTAAGGAGTTATATGCAGATTTTTCTATTTATGTTTTGAACAATTACTATAGAGTAAAAAAGTTTTCAAATATATGAGTTAGAAACATTTATAAAGAAAGATAAAATTAAATCTGTGCCCTTGAGTGTTTATATGCAAGGGGAAAGAACTAGAAGAGAGGCTGAAGTTAAAAGTATACATGAGGTCAGCTGTGGTGACTCATGCCTGTAATCCCAGAATGTTGGGAGGCTGAGGCTGGAGCATTGCTTGAGCTTAGGAGTTCAAGACCAGCCCTGGCAACGCAATGAGACTTCCCCATCTCTAAAAAAATTTTAAGAATTAGCCAGGCTTGGTGGTGTGCTTATGGACCTAGCTACTCAGAAGATTGAAGTGGGAGGACTGCTTGAGCTCAGGAGTTTAAAGCTGCAATGAGCTATAATGGCACCAATGTACTCTAGTCTGGACAACAGAGTGAGATCCTGTCTCTTAAAAAAGAAACAAACAAAAAAACCCACAGATGTGAGAGGTGGTAATTGACAGAGCAGGTGTGATAGGAAAAGGGTCTAGCTGTGAACAAAAAAAGGCTCTTTCCCACTAAGACAAGAGGCAAGGGGGAAAGACAGCCTGGCTTACCAAGAACTTTAGTATTACGTAATAGTGGGACTCATGCTATGATTTAAAAAATTATTTGCTAAACTCTACACTTGAAAATGGTTAAAATGATGAATTTTATGGTTTCTCTATTTTACGACAACAAAAATATATAAGTTACTTTATTACTACTTAATTTCCACATTTTATTATTCATTTATTTATTTAGTTTTTGACTGGGGCTGGGTTTGAACCTACCACTCCGGTATATGGGGCCAGCGCCCTTCTCCTTTGAGCCACAGGCATCACCCAAGTTCCACATTTTAATAGGTGAGCAATGATCACTACATTTTATGGTTAGCTCGAGTTTAGCTTTTTGCTCATTACTCTAGATCAGTGTTTTTCAATTTCTTTTTTTATCTCCTGGCACACTTGAATCTATAGTTAAACTTCTGTGGCACACTTAAATTACGTTGATCAAAAAAACAAAAAAGAATATACTTACCGTGCTTTGAACTTCTTTCAAAAATAATTTAATTAATGATCTTTAAAAATGTTTGCAGCACACCTAAAATCCTCTTATAGCACACCAGTGTGTTGTACCATACTGGTTGAAAATCACTGTTCTAGTTTCCACATAAGAGCTGTCCTATTTAACTTCTCATAGACACTGAGAAAAAAGTATTCCACTTTATCCATATTTTATCTAATCCTACACAGCAGAATAAACCAAAGATCTTACCATCTGAAATACATCAGAGCCTTCATCAAAATCCACCATGGCAAAAAAAATCCTGTTGGTAAATGCACTGGAGTATCGCCATGAGTTTGCCAGGATCTGGAATTCTTCATCAGCTTGCCTGGATATAATAAGATTTGTGAAGATAATATAGAAAACAAAATTAACCATCAATCTAGCTTATCAGCAGTAAAAGAGATCCAACCAAGCAATAGTAGTTTTTCCAATGGGGGAAATAGTAGAAAACATTGAGTAAGTCAGGATTTGCTGACAGGGTTAGGGCGAAGCTTGTTTTGGCATAAAAGAAGCCTTATGCTAAGTCAGTGATTTTCAACTGGTGTGTCATGAGAGGATCTTAGGTGTGCCATGAAATTTTTTAAAAGATCATTAATTAAATTACTTTCAAAAGGATTTCAAAGCAAAGTAAATATATTCTTCTTTTTACTCTTTTTTTTCTGATCAACATATTTAAGTGTGCCCCAGAAGTTTAACTATAGGTTCAAGTGTGCCAAGAGATTAAAAAGGTTAAAAAACAATGTCCTAAGTTTTGAGGATGTCACCAGAAAATAATAATCACCTGGCTCCACTTTATACTTCATGCCTGTTTCTTATCCCAAATCTCTTTCTGTGGTCATTGGACAAATACAGCTAATAGTCTCTGCAATTTCTTCTCTTTTTCTTTCTTTCTTTCTTTTTTTTTTTTTTTGAGACACAGTCTCAAGCTGTCACCCTAGGTAGAGTGCTGTCGCATCACAGCTCACAGTAACCTCAAACCCTTGGGCTTAAGTGATTCTCTAGCTTCAGCCTCCCACGTAGCTGAGACTACAGGTGCTGCCACAACGCCTGGCTACTTGTTTGTTGTTGCAGTTATCTTTGTTGTTTTATCTGGCCCGGGAGGGTTTGACTTCACCAGCCCTGGTGTATGTGGCTGGCACCCTACCCACTGAGCAATGGGCACCACCAGTCTCTGCAATGTCTAATATCCTAAATTACTTCTAAGAGTTCAAAGATGGCTTGGTGCCTGTGGCTCAAGCGGCTAAGGTGCCAGCCACATATACCTAAGGTGGCGGGTTCAAATCCAGCCCATGCCTGCCAAACAACAATGATGGCTACAACCAAAAATAGCTGGGCATTGTGGCGGGTGCCTGTGGTCCCAGCTACTTCGGAGGCAGAGGCAGAAGACTCGCTTGAGCCCAGGAGTTAGAGGTTGCTGTGAGCTTTGATGCAAAGGCACACTAACCAGGGGGACAGCTTGAGGCTCTGTCTCAAAAAAAAAAAAAAAAAAGAGTTCAAAGATAAGGTAGAAATATTTTTCCTAGAGGAAGCAGAAGTATAATATTAATTCATTTTTTTAAAATGGCTCAATGGCTCAATGCCCGTAGTGCAGTGATTATGGCGCCAGCCACATACACCAAGGCTGGTGGGTTTGTACCCAGCCCAGGCCATCTACAATAACAACTGCAACAAAGAATAGCCAGGCGTTGTGGCAGGCACCTGTAGTCCCATCTACCTGGGAGGCTGAGGCAAGAGAACTGCTTAAGCCCAAGAATTTGGGGTTTCTGTGAGCTATAATGCCACAGTACTCTATGGAGGGCAACATAGTGAGACACTGCCTCAAAAAAAAAAAAAAAAAAAAAGGGCAGCACCTGTGGCTCAGTGGGTAGGCACCAGCCCCATATACTGAGGGTAGCAGGCTGGAGCCCGGCCCTGGCCAAACTGCAACAAAAAAATAGGCAGGTGTTCTGGCAGGTGCCTATACTCCCAGCTACTTGGGAGGCTGAGGCAAGAGAATTGCCCAAGCCCAGGAGTTGGAGGTTGCTGTGAGCTGTGACACTATGGCACTTTACCAAGGACAATAAAGTGAGACTCTGCTTCTAAAAAAAAATGTGTTAATGTACACAGCTACATTAATAGGAAAAAAAAAAGGCTCAGCACCTGCAGCTAAGTGGTTAGGGCGCTGGCCACATGCATGGGGGCTAGCGGGTTCGAATCCAGCCAGGGCCTGCTAAACAACAACAACAACAAAGAGCCCGGTGTTGTGGCGGGCACCTGTAGTCTCAGCTACTTGGTAGGCTGAGGCAAGAGAATTGCTTGAGCCCAGGAGTTTGAGGTTGCTGTCAGCCATGACACCATGGCACTCTACCAAGGGTGACATAGTAAGACTTTATCTCAAAAAAAAAAAAAAATCTAAAGCACAAATGCTACTTAGGAAATAAAATCAGATGACATATCAGAATGAAAGATAAGAAGGGTTCAGGGAACTGAATTTAATTGAAACCTCAAGTCATCTGTGACTTTTCCTGTATCTCTCATATGATTTCACTTTCCAAGATCGGCCAATTTTGATTTGTTATTAACTTTTTTTTTGGAGACAGAGTCTCATTCTGTGCCCTGGGTAGAGTGCTGTCGTGTCACAGCTCACAGAAACCTCAAACTCTTACACTCCAGCAACCTTCTTGCTTTGGCCTCCCATGTAGCTGGGTCTACAGGCTCCCACCACAACGCCTGGTTTGTTATCAACTTTTAACTCCATCTTCTCCTGTTTATTTATTTATTTTTGAGACAGAGTCTCACTTAGTCACCCTTGGTAGAGTGCTGTGGTGTCACAACTCAAAGCAACCTGAAACTCTTGGGCTCAAGTGATTCTCTTGCCTCAGCCTCCCGAGTAGCTGTGACTACAGGTATCCACTACAACGCTTGGCTATTTTTTTAGAGACAGAGTCTTGCTCTTGATCAGGCAGGTCTCAATCTCCTGAGCTCAAACAATCCACTCGCCTCGGTCCCTCAGAGTGCTAGGATTACAGGCATTCTCCTGTTTGAGCCCAAGAGTTTGAGGTTGCTGTAAGCTATGACCACCATAGCACTCTACCAAGGATGACAAAGTGAGACTCTGTTTCAAAAACAAAATCAGTTTATTTTTAACTGACAAATAATTGTATATATTTATGGAATACAACGATGTTTTGATATATGTATACACTATGGAATGATTAAATCAAGTTAATTAAGAGAGTCAGCATATCACCTACTTATTTTTTGTTGTTGTTGTTGAGAACATTTAAAATCTATCTTCATTTTATTTATTTATTTTTTTGAGACAGAGTCTCACTATGTCACCCTTGGTAGAGTGCCGTAGCATCACAGTTCACAGCAACTTCAGACTCTTAGGCTTAAGTGATTCTCTTGCCTCAGTCTTCCAAGTAGCTGGGACTACAGGTGCCGCCACAATGCCCAGCTATTTTTTTTGTTGTTGTTGTCATGGTTGTTTAGCAGGCCTGGGCCGGGTTCAAACCTGACAACCCCAGTATATGTGACTGGCACCCTAACCACTGAGGTACAGGGGCTAAGACTAAAATCTATCTTTAGTAATTTCAAGTTTTATAATACATTATTGTTAACTGTAGCCACAATGCTGTGCAATATATGACTATCACTTATTTCTCCCATCTAACTGAAACTTTGTGCCTTTTGATCAGCATCTTTCCTTTCCCCATTCCTTCCCACAAGCCTCTGATAACCATTCTATTCTCTGCTTCTATGAGTTTGACTTATTTAGACTCCACATAAGATGACATGCACCTTTGTTGTTGTTTTTTTTAATTTCCTGTTCTTTCATATTCCAAACTTAGATGAAGCCACCACTATTGCATTCTTAAGCTTTGGGTAGACCATTTGAAATTTTAGAGCCTGTTTCTTCCCAAAATAGGAAAATATTTGTTACCTTTACCTTCTGAGATTATTGTGATAAAACAAGAGCATAAAGTTGAAAACACTTATAAGTAATGAAATACAACATCAATGTTATCAGCAAACATTGATGGCTACTACAGTAATTTATCCATGTTTTGTCCTACCTCGATAATACAGACAATCAAGAATTGACTATAAAAAAAGAACAATAGTATTATATGTTACTACAGACTTCTTTTTTTTTTTTTTGAGACAGAGACTCAAGCTGTCCCCCTGGGTAGAGTGCCATGGCTTCACTGCTCACAGCAACCTCCAACTCCTGGGCTCAAGCCAGTCTCCTGCCTCAGTCTCCCAAGTAGCTGGGACCACAGGTGCCCGCCACAACGCCCGGGTATTTTTTGGTTGCAGCCATTATTGTTGTTTGGTGGCCCGGGCTGGATTCAAACCCGCCACCTTAGGTGTATGTGGCTGGCGCCTTAGCCGCTTGAGCCACAGGTGCCGAGCCCAGACTTCTTAAGCAAGGTAAACACATTAATTATTTATGTATCCACTAAAGTTGTTTGGTTCTTCTGGGTTTAATAAATGGCTGAAATCTTATGAGTTACTTAATTTTAAAGTGTAGTTGAAAGTTCATACTTGCAAACGACACACTGTCTATGAAGTTGTAGAGCAGTGAACATGACAATCACGGAGTAATTTCTTGGTGGGGCCTTAACAAGGCGACGGAACTTGTCTCCATTCATTCTTATTACAGGCCTTTTACTGGTCCATTCCATCAGTTGACTAACCTTTTCAGATAACACCATCTAAAAAAGACAAAGTGAGCATGCTGTTAAAATACTCAACTTGGCATTTAAAGTTCTTTTAAGCTGGGCACAGTGGCACATGTCTGTGGTCTCAGCTATTTAGGAGACTGAGGCGGGAGAAACACGTGAGCCCAGAAATTTGAGGGTAGCAACATAGCAAGACCCTGTCTATAAAAAATTAGAAAAACAATTTTTATTTTGAGACAGAGTCTCACTTTGTCGTCCTTAGTAGAGTATCATGGTGTCACGGCTTACAGCAACCTTAAACTGATGGGCTTAAGTGGTTCTCTTGCCTTAGCCTCCCATGTAGCTGGGACTACAGGTGCCCACCACAATGCCCAGCTATTTTTAGAGACAGGTCTCACTCTGGATCAGGCTGGTCTCTAACCTGTGAGTTCAGGCAATCCACCTGCCTTGGTCTCCCAGAGTGCCAGGATTACAGGCATGAGTCACCCGGCCTTCCAACAAAATTTTTTTGAGACAGAGTCTCACTCTATTGCTCTAGGCTACAGTGCTGCAGCACCAGCCTAGCTTATAGAAACCTCAAACTTCGAGACTCAAGCAGTCTTCCTGCCTTAGCCTCTGCCTCCAACGTAGCTAGCACAATCGGTGCCTAAAAATATTTTTAAATAAAAAATTAAAGTTCCAGGCTCGGCACCCAGAGTTCAGTGAGTAGGGGACCAGCCACATACACTGAAGTGGCAGGTTCGAGCCTGGCCCCGGGCCTGCTAAACAACAATGACAACTGCAAACAAAAAATAGCTGGGCTTGGGCAGTGCCTGTGGCTCAGTGAGTAGGGCGCCAGCCCCATATACCTAGGGTGGCAGGTTTGAACCCGGCCTCAGCCAAACTGCCAAAAAAAAATAGCTGGGTATTGTGGCAGGCGCCTGTAGTCCCAGCTACTTCAGAGGGTGAGGCAAGAGAATCACCTAAGCCTAAGAGCTGGAGGTTTCTGTGAGCTGTGATGCCACAGTACTCTACCAAGGGCAACAAGGTGAGACTCTGTCTCTAAAAAAAAAAAAAAAGGAAGAAGAAGAAAAAAATAGCTGGACATTATGGTGGGTGCCTGCAGTCTAGCTACTCAAGAGGCTGAGGTACGAGAATCACTTAAGCCCAAGAGTTTGAGATTGCTGTGATCTGTGGGAGACTCTGTGTCAAAAAAAAAAAAATTAAAAAGTTGGGTGGCACCTGTGGCTCAGTGAGTAGGGTGCCAGCCCCATATACTGAGGGTAGCGGGTTTGAACCTGGCCCCGGCCAAACTGCAACAAAAAAATAGCTGGGTATTGTGGCAGGCGCCTGTAGTCCCAGCTACTTGGGAGGCTGAGGCAAGAGAATTGCTTAAGCCCAGGAGTTGGAGGTTTCTGTGAGCTGTGACGGCAGGGTCCTCTGCCGAGGGCAATAAATTGAAACTCTGGTCTCTAAAAAAAAAAAAAATTAAAGTTCCAGGTAGGTGTGGTGGCTCATCCCTATAATCCAAGCCCTCTAAGAGCCCTTCTGGAGGCCAGGAGTTCCAGAGTAGTCTGGGCAACACAGCAAGACACTGTCTTTATCATTATTAAAAGATTATTTTAAAATTACGTTTATTTAATTAACTAACTTACTTAAAACCAAGACAGGCAAGCACAGACACACATAAAATGAAGTGAGAGACCTAAAAACGTAATCTGGTAGTTGGGCTGGATGATAATTATTCTTAAAATACATTATTTCATAATACTTAATCAGGCATTATACTTTTGATATGAATTACTTATTTACTAATAAATAAAGTAAGAGAAAATCACAAAATATTTCAATTGCCAAAGATTCCAAAGAATACCGAATTACACCAACTGGCAAATTTTATACCAATTTTTACCTGTCTTACAAAAATCACAAAGAAATATCTTGAAAGTGAAAAGTAAAGACAGAAGAATCACTCTACCCAATTTTAAGGTTTACTACATAGTTGTAGTAACCAAGACAGTGTGGTACTGATGAAGGTGTAGACACATAAACAGATAAACAACCCAGAAATAATAAATCCACAGAAATATAGCTAAATGATTCGGCCAAAAGGTGCAAAAGCAACTAACTCAGCGTTGGAACAGGAGCCTTTTCAACAATTGGTACAGATGCAATTGATCATGCATAGCCAAAAATATGAAACTTTAACTAAACTCCATACTTTATATAAGAATTAACTCAATTTCCATAAACCTTTAAATGAAAATCTTGTTTTTAGAATCAGTCATTAACTTCATGATTTACCTTTTGAGGATCCCACACCTGGTAATAGGAGTGGTATAATTTCTTACCACTAGGACTCATAAATTTATACCCCTCATTGTAATTTGTTCCTGACTACAAGAAGTCAGATTATATTATTTTATAGAGGATTATAAAACAGTTTTTGAAAAAGCTTATTTTATACATACATGTTATATAGAAAAATAAATGGTTTTATTAAATATTTCAGTGACCCAAGTAATTTAAAAGTAATAAATATGTTACATATCTTTCAGGAAAAATAATTGTAGCAGCTGATCTGCAAATGACTTTAAAAACTATTTTAGTAGTTTAAATAAATTTACTTTCTTGGTTTGTAAAAAAAAAAAAAAGAATTAACTCAAAAAGGAGTTAATTACAAAACTTTAAGGGGAAAAAAAAAGAGGATAAAATATTGAGACTCCAGGGTTAGGCAGAGTTTTCAGACCTGACACCAAAAGCAACATCTATAAGAAAAAAAAAAAAAAAGGAGAAATTGGACCAAATCAAACTTAAAAACTTTTACTCTGTGAAAGACTCTATTAAAAAGATGAAAAGACAGGTGGTGTCTGTTGCTCAGTGGGTAGGGCGCCGGCCCCATATACAAAGGGTGGCAGGTTCAAACCTGGCCCTGGCCAAACTGCAACAACAACAAAAAAATAGCTGGCTGTTGTGGCAGGCGCCTGTATTCCCAGCTACTTGGGAAGCTGAGGCAAGAGAATCCCCTAAGTCCAGGAGTTGGAGGTTGCTGTGAGCTGTGTGACACGATGGCACTCTATCAAGGGTGATAAAGTAAGACTCTGTCTCTACAAAAAAAGAAAAAAAAAGATGAAAAGACCAACTACAGAGTAGATGAAAATATTTTCAAACCACATATCTGACAAAGGATTGGTAGCAAAAAAGTGTGCGTTGGCTTGGCACCCATAGTTCAGTGGTTAGGGTGCCGGCCACATACACAGAGGCTGGTAGATTCGAATCCAGCCTGGGCCTGCTAAACAACAACAACAACTGCAACAAAAAGATAGCCAGGCATTGTGGCAAACACCTGTAGTTCCAGCTACTTGAGAGGCTGAGGCAAGAGAATCGCTTAAGCTCAAGAGTTTGAGGTTGTTGTGAGCTGTGACACCATGACACTCTATCAGGGATAATGTAGTGAGACTCTTTCTCAAAAAAAAAAAAAAGAAAGTGTGTGATGTGTGCACATATATATACATATATATATATACACATATCTATATCTATATCTATATATTAGAGACACAGTGTGGCTCTGTATATCACCCAGGCTTCGGTGCAGTAAGCGATTATAGCTCACTGTAACTTCAGGTTCCTGGCCTCAAGTGATCCTCCTGCTTCAGCCTCCCAAAGTGCTAGGATTACAGACATGAGCCACTATGGCTGACCTTAGAATATATATTTTTAAAACTATCTGAACTCAACAGTAAAGGCAGGGTGTGGTGGCTCATGCCTGTAATCCTAGCACTGTGGGAGGCTGAAGCAGATGGAGTGCCTGAGCTCCGGAGTTGGAGACCAGCCTGAGGAAGAGTAAGACTCCATCTCTACTAAAAATAGAAAAAGTAGCCAGTCGCTGTGGCAGGCACCTATAGTTCCAGCTACTTGAGAGACTGAGAAGCAAGAGGATAGCTTGAGCCTAGGAGTTTGAGGTTGATGGGAGCTATGACAACACAACACTCAACCCAAGGCAACAGAGTGAGACTGTATCAAAAAAACAAAAACAAAAAAACCCCTCAACAGTTAAAACACAATCTAATTAGAACAAGGTCAAGGCTCGGCACCTGTGGCTCACGTGGCTAAGGTGCCAGCCACGTACACCCAAGGTGGCGGGTTTGAATCCAGCCCGGGCCCGCCAAACAACGACAGCTGCAACCAAAAAATAGCCAGGTGTTGTGCCGGGCACCTGTGGTCCCAGCTACTTGGGAGGCTGAGGCAGGAGACTTGCTTGAGCCCAAGAGTTGGAGGTTGCTGTAAGCTGTGATGCTATGGCATTCTACCCAGGGGGATAGCTTGAGGCTCCTGTCTCAAAAAAAAAAAAAAAAAAAGAACAAGGTCAAAAGCCATGAAGAGACATTTCATCGAAGAACTATAGGTGGCAAATTAATACACTAAAACATTTTGACATCATTAGCCATCAAGAAAATGCAAATTAAGAGTGCTATGGTATACTACTACACATGTGTTACTAAAATAAAATACAGTGACAGTACCAAATACTGATAAAAAGGTGGACAAACTTTATTTCTTATACATTCCTGGTGGGAATGTATTATGGCAGGGGTGTCCAACCCATGGTCTACAGGCCACATACAGCCCAGATGGCTATGAATGCAGCTCAACACAAAACTGGAAATTTACTTAAAACATTGAGATTTTGGGGAGATTTTTTTTGGTGGAATTCAATTGTGTGGTTCTCAAGTATGAACTTTGTAGATGACAACAAAGAATAATATTACCATTATTCTGTGGTAATATCATGTAAAATAAATATACATATGCTCTTGCTATCTGTATGCATGTATGGCTTCAGTTTTATGGCATTGTGTAGAGGCTTCCAGGATGTTGTCTTCTAAGCACAGTCAAATAGGCACCATCAGATGTAACTGCGGTGACTTAATGAAGCAGCAATTATCAATAATATTTCATTGGATGTGTGCGGTGGCTCATGCCTATAATCCTAGCACTCTGGGAGGCTGAGGTGGGTGGACTGCTTGAGCTTACAGGGCCTGAGCAAAAGCAAGATCTCGTCTCTACTAAAAAGAGAAAAACTGAGGCAAGATGTTCACTTGAGCACAAGAGTTGGAGTTCGAATTCAGCCCAGGCCCGCCAAACAACATTGACGGCTGTAACCAAAGCGGGCGCCTGTGGTCCCAGCTACTTGGGAGGCAGAGGCAGAAGACTTGCTTGAGCCCAGGAGTTTGAGGTTGCTGTGAGCTATGATGCCATGACATTCCACCCAGGATGACAGAATGAGACTTTGTCCAGAAAGAAAAAAAAAAAAACTTTAAAAGCAGATAGCGCCATGCAAATCATCACCAAGACTATGTATTTCATAAGAGTGAGGGATTGAATCCTTGCCAATTCCAGGAATTCCTTAAAAGTATTGATGCTGACTATGGCAACATTACTCTTTGTAAGTAAGATGGCTAAGTTGAGGCTAAATGTTGAAAAGTTCTTATGATTTGTGACATGTTATCAAGTCATTTATGGTATCAAAAAGCAAATTTGTGCTAGAACATGACAATGAAAACTGGCTGACAGAAGATTTAACATTTTTAGTGAATTTAACCACTCATTTAAATGAGTTAAACATGCATCTTCAAGGTGCAAACCAATTTACCAATACAATGTTTCAAAGTGTAACAGCATTCCGAATGAAAATGAAATTATGGCAAGCTCAAATTAAGGCAAACAATTTTATGCATTTCAACATGTTGACTAAACACAGTCTCATGAATAATGAAAAATAGGTAGCCTTACTTTTTGATTTGATACAAGAATTTGAAAACAGATTTTAAGATTTCCAGGAAAATAATCAGTATTTTGGTGCATTTGCAACTCCACTGTCAGTTGACATAAATATACTACCTGCCAATTTTCAAATGGAATGCATAGAGCTACAATCTGATATTCAAGTTAAAGAAAAATTTTATCATGTCTGTTTACTGGGCTTCTACAGGTCTTTTTTTTTTTTTTTTTTTTTTTTTTTTTTGAGACAGAGCCTCAAGCTGTTGCTCTGGGTAGAGGGCCATGACATCACAGCTTACAGCAACCTCCCATCTTGTGCTCAAGCAATTCTCCTGCCTCCGCCTCCCAAGTAGCTGGGACTACAGGTGCCCACCACAACGCCCAGCTATTTTTTGGTTGCAGTTGTCATTGGTGTTTGGTGGGCCTGGGCTGAATTTGAACCCACCAGCTCAGGTGTATGTAGCTGGCGCCTTAGCCACTTGAGCCAAAGGCTCCAAGCCATACAGGTCCTATTTTCCCAGAGACAAATATCCCTCTCTTCATTATCATCATGCCTTATTAATGTCATTGCTTTTTTTGGCAGCATGTACATTTCTGAGCAACTATTTTCAAGAATAAAGCCCATTAAGAGTAAAACTAGAACCCAAATATGTGATTAACACCTTCAGAACTTACTGAGACTTGCAACTCAACTACACTTCCATCAAACTACACACTGATGCATTGTTTCTCAAATACAATGTCAAATATCCTACTAGTTTTATTTTGTCCTATTTTCTTTTACTTCTAATATCAAAAAAATCCAAAGATGTTTTATTACTTAATTATGTATATTTTCTGTGTAAGTGAACACAAACTTGGAACCTGCTTGATGATTTTAAAAAACTCTCAGAACAGAAAAAAAAAAAAAAAAAACAACAACTCTCTGAACAGGCCACTGCATACTTAGGATTATTAATATGAGGACTCTTGCTTATCTGTGGTGGTGGTATCATGAAAATTATGCATGGGCCTATTTTGGCTCATCAGCTTTCATTAGTATATTTATTTATTTTTTGAGACACAGTCTCTCTTGCTAGAGTTCCCTAGAATCATAGCTCACAGCAACCTCAAACTCTTGGGCTCCAGCAATCCTCTTTCCTCTGCCTCCTGAGTAGCTGGGACTACAAGGGCCCACCACAACACCTGTCTATTTTTAGAGACAGGGTCTTGCTCTTGCTCAGGCTGATCTTAAACTTGTAAGCTCAGGCAATCCACTTGACTTGGCCTCCAAGAGTGCTAGGGTTACAGGCGTAAGCCACCACACCTGGCCTGTGTTTATGTATTTAATGTGTAGACCAAGACAAGTCTTTTTTCCACTGTGGCCCAGAAAAGCAAAAGGTTGGACACCCATGTACTATGGTATAGCCACTCTGGAAAGCAATTTGGTAGTTTCTTAAAAAATTAAGCAACTTACTATGTAATCTAGCAATTGTATTCCTGGGCATTTATCCTAGAGAAATGAAAACTTACGTCTACACACAAAAAGAGCAAAATTTAGTTTGTTCCTTTTTAGTAGCTAATCATCATGAAGCAGTGGAAGAGAATCATAGTCAATAGAATTCTGCTTTGAAATTAAATGCCATCATATTTATCTTTCCCCTTATCTCCACCCTCAACTTTTAAACTTTTTAAGAGTAGTAACAAGGCAGAAAAGGATAACAAAAAGTACGTTAGATAAGAATTTCAATATGCAGTTAATGCTAAATCATGATTTTGTTCTTCTTTATAGAGCTATGTCCATAAAGGGCTGGGGCATTATAGAGCGGTAGCACTTACCATTTTAAGACACTCTGACAAATTTGATTCCTTCTCTAGACTATTACTACTGGAGAGCAGACACACAAGAGCACGTTAAAATACAGTGGGCACTCAAAAAGTATATATTGAATTTCTATTTAATGGAAATTCAACTGTGAATGCAATTCAACTTATGTGTCCAACTGTGAATGGACTAACTTGTATGTGGTAAATGAGAATTGTATACATAAACACATATAGAAATAGAACTTGTTCTTTTCATTTCAGAAAGGTAATAGTAACATGAATTCTAAAAATGCATGTGTCTTTTTTTTTTGAGACAGAGTCTCACTTGATCACCCCTGGCAGAGTGCCATGGCATCATAGTTCACAGCAACCTCAGACTCTTGGGCTCAAGTGATTTTCTTGCCTCAGCCTCCCAGGTAGCCAGGACTACAGGCACCCACCAAAATGCCTGACTATTTTTAGAGATGGGGTCTCGTTCTAGCTCAGGCTGGTCTCGAATTGGTGAGTCAGCCATTCTGTCTGCCTCAGCCTCCCAGAATGCCAAGATTACCGGCTTGAGCCACTCCACTGGCCCATAATGTATCTTTAAAGCATATCTGAAAACAGGTAATACTTTTTTTCCAAGTATACACCTAAGAATGATGAAAAATGCATAAAATTTAGTTTTATAGGGTGGCTCCTGTGGCTCAGGGGGCAGGGTGCTGGCCCCATATACTGAGGGTGGCAGGTTCAAACCCAGCCCTGGCCAAATTGCAAACAAAAATATCTGGGTGTTGTGGCGGGTGCCTATAGCAAATCCCAGCTACTCAGGAGGCTGAGGCAAGCGAATCGCCTAAGCTCAGGAGTTGGAGGTTGCTGTGAGCTGTGACACCATGGCACTCTACTGAGGGTGACATAGTGAAACTCTGTCTCAACAACAACAACAACAAAAGTAGTTTTATAACAGATACATAATAATTTCTGTAAGAGCCACAAGGCTGCACGTGGTAGATCACACCTATAATCCTAGCACTTTGGGAGGCAGAGGCTTGAGGAGACTAGCCTGAGCAAGTATGAGAGACTCCATCTCTACAAAAAAAAAAAAAATCAGCTGAGCATAGTGGTGTGCACCTGTACTCCCAGCTATTTGAGAGGCTGACACAAGAGGATCACTTGACCATAGGAATTTGAGGTTGTACTGAGCTATGATGAAGCCATGGGATTCTAGCTCAGGTAACAGAGCAAGACGCTATCTCAATTTTTTAAAAAATGAATACAGCTGGGAGCCTGTTGCTCAGTGTTTACAGTGTCATCCACATGCACTGGGGCTGGTGGGTTTGAACCCAGCCCAGGCCTGCTAAACAAACAAAAAAAACAAAAATAGCCGGGTGTTGTGGCAGGTGCCTGCAGTCCCAGCTACTAGGGAACCTGAAGCAAGAGAATCGCTTAAGCCCAAGAGTTTGAGGTTGCTGTTAACTGTGACATCACAGTACTCTATAGAGGATGACAAAGTGAGACTGTCTCAATAAAAAAATTAAAAAATAAAAAATGAATATGCCACACAGAGAGAAACAAATACTCTAAACCCTCTTGAATGATGGGCATAACAAATTATTATTGAGACTATGGAATAAGAAATGGGTAATTATGGCTTGGTGCCTGTGGCTCAAGCAGCTAAGGTGCCAGCCACATACACCTGAGCTGGCAGGTTCAAATCCAGCCCAGGCCTGCCAAACCAAAAAATAGCTGGGTGTTGTGGTGGACACCTGTAGTCCCAGCTACTTGGGAGGCAGAAGCAGGAGAATCACTTGAGCCCAGGAGTTGGAGGTTGCTGTGAGCTGTGATGCCACAGCACTCTACCCAGGGCAACAGCTTGAGCCTCTGTCTCAAAAAAAAAAAAAAAAAAAAGGAAAGAAAGAAATGGTTAATTAGAAAAGGGTACAGGAGAGAGTTAACCAAGGAGTAGATAGAATAAGGAGTAAGCAGTAATCAAGACAGCCTTAGGAGGCTTCTAGTTCATAAATTCAACAGTAGAATTAGTTAGCAGTAATTGTCAAGAGTAGGGGATATTTGATTTAAATTAAGGCTGTATAGATCAAATTTATTTAATTTTTCCAATAAAATGAATTGTTACTACTTGATATTGTTTTAACGATCCTCATAGTTTAGGCCACAACACTGGTTCACATTTTTAAAAATATGCATTGTATATTTTAAAGCAGTCACTAGTTTTGCTATACTTTCAAATTAAATTTGACAGTTACCAATAAATTAAAAACAATTTTTTTTTTGAGACAGAGTCTCATTTGGTCACTCACCCTCCGTAGAATGCCAATGTGACTAAGCTCACAGCAATCTCAAACTCTTGGGTTCAAGCGATCCTCTTGCCTCAGCCTCCTAAGTAGCTGGGACTACAGGCACCCACCACAATGCCAGGCTATTTTTAGGGGGTCTCGCTCTTGCTCAGGCTGGTCTTGAACCCCTGAGCACAAGCAATCCACCCACCTCGGCCTCTCAAGTGCTGGGATTACAGGCATGAGCCAATGTACCTGGCCTTAAATGTGAAAGTTTTATGAGATACAAATATTTTTGGTTACATGGATCACTTTATTTTTATTTTTATTTTTTTTTGCAGAGACAGAGTCTCACTTTATCACCCTTGGTAGAGTGCCGTGGCATCACACAGCTCATGGCAACCTCCAACTCCTAGGCTCAGGTGATCCTCTTGCCACAGCCTCCAGAGAAGCTGGGACTACAGGTGCCCACCACAACGGCCGGCCATTTTTTTGTTGCAGTTTGGCTGGAGCTGCGTCTGAACTTGCCACCCTCCATATATGGGGCTGGTGCCCTACCCACTGAGGCACAGGTGCTGCCCTACATGGATCACTTCTATAATGCCTAAGTCATGGTTTTAAGTGTGCCTGTCACCCAGATAGTGTTCACTGTACTTGTTAGGTTTTGCTCATCCCCTTCTCCTCCCTTGTTAACTTCCATTAAGTTTTACATCCTGGTATGCACATGTGTGTTCATTGGTTAGTTCCAATTTAATAGTGAGTACATGTAGTGTTATTCCATTTTTTAGTTAGATACTTCACTTAGGATAATGGTCTCCAATTCTATCCAAATTGTTGTAAAAGGCATTAGGGCACTCTTCTTCATGGCTGAGTAGTATTCCATGGTATTCAAATATGATTTGACTATTTTATTCACCATGACTATAAATTCTATTTGGGGCTATTTGAAAAAGTAAAAAGTGTAAAGCAGCAACAGGCATTTACATTGTTTTATGTATTCCTACATTTATTCAATGATATACAATCTTGCCAACAAAATAAATACATGTACTTTGAATTAGTTATAAATATTGGGAATTTCTTACACAACATTTATTTTATTCTTTTGAGACAGGATTTACTTTGTCACAAAGGCTGGACTGCAGTGGTGCTGTCAAAGTTTATAGCACCCTCAAACTCCTTCTACCCCAGCCTCCTGAGAAGCTGATACTATAGAACCATGACAAGACAGCTGTCTGGTTGGCTTGTTTGTTTATTATACATTTATGAAACAGAGTCTCACTATGTTACTCAGCCTAGTCTGGAACTCCTAGACTTAAGTGATTCTCCTACTTTGGCCTGCCAAAATACTGAGATTACTATAGGCATGAGCCACTACACCTGGCCTTACAAAAATTATTATTATTATTATTATTATTAGAGACAGAGTCTCACTTTCTTGCCTTGGTAGAGTGTGCTGTCATAGCTGGCAGCAACCTCAAACTCTTGGGCTCAAGCAATCCTCTTGCCTCACTCTCCCAAGTAGTTGGGACTACAGGCATTTGCCACCAAGCCCGGCTATTCTTTAGAGATAGGGTCTTGCTCTTCCTCAGGCTTTTCTTGAACTGGTGAGCTCTAGCAATCCACTTGTCTCGGCTTCCCAGAGTGCTGGGATTAATTACAGGCATCAGCCAGTGTGCCTGGCCCTAAAAATTCTTGAATTAACTTTTTTTTTGAGACAAGAGTCTCCCTCTGTTGCCTAGGCTAGAGTGTTGTCATGTCAGCCTAGCTCACAGTGACCTCAAACTCCTGGGTTAAGTGATCCTTCTACCTCAGCCTCCTAAGTAGCTGAGACTACAGGCACCTGCCACCACACCTGGCTAAATTTTTTTTTCTATTTTTAGTAGAGACAAGGTTTCACTTTCTCAGACTGGTCTCAACCTCTTGAGCTCAAGCAATCTGCCTGCTTTGGCATCCCAGAGTGCTATGATTACAGGAGTGAGCCACTGTGCCCAGCCTTGAATTGACTTTTTCAATACAATCTATGTAAAAAATTTACAATACTCCTCTGTTTATTAACAAACTGGAAAGACTAGATTTCTTGTTATTCTTTTGCTAAATGATTGATCAAGTAGATGAAATAAGTTCAAAGGAATTACATATTTTTTTCAGGCTTTTATAAATGTAATACTCACTTCAAAAGACTGCTAATGGGGAGGCAATTAGGTTACTCACTGAGTTTATTTTCTTTTAAATAAAGTGAAAAAGCCTGGGCCTTGAGGCTTAGGTCTGTAATCCTAGCACTCTGGGAAGCCAAGGCAGGTGGATTGCCTGAGTTCAGGAATTTAAGACCAGCCTGAGCAAGATCAAGATTCTGTCCCTACTAAAAATACAAAAAACTAGCCAGTCATGGTGGCATGCACCTGTGAGCTGAGCTCGTCAGGAGGCTGAAGCAAGAGGATCTCTTAAGCTCAAGAGTTTGAGGTTGCTGTGAGCTATAATGATGCCATGGGACTCTACCCTGGGTGACAAAGGGAGACTCTGCCTCAAAAAACCTTAAAATAAAATAAATAAAAGCTTTAATAATTAAACAAAATAAAATGAACTGAAGACAGGTTACAACAAATGAACTAGGTTTAAACTTTTACAATAAAATTTAATAAACATAGCTTATTCACAATGATCTAATATTTTAATATATCTTAAAGCAAGCCTATCTTGAATTGGTCTTACAGAGAAAAGAGCAGCTATATTTAGAATGCTTACCATGTGTCAGGTAGCTACTTCACATTTTACAAAGCATAAATTTAGTTCAATCCTCAAAATGACATTATGAAGTAGGTACTCAATTTTCAAGCTAACTTAACCATTGAGTAAATAGAATCAGACAGGTAAAGTAACTTGCCTAAGGTGCCATACAATAAGACAGAGCTAGGATTCAAACAACCCATGATGAGTCAAATTTTTTTTTATGAGACAGAGTTTGAGGCTGGGCATGGTGGCTCACGCCTGTAATCTTAGCACTCTGGGAGGCTGAGATGGGTGGATTGCCTGAGTCATGGGTTCAAGACCAGTCTGAGCAAAAGTGAGACCTCATCACTAAAAATAGCCTGGAGTTGTGGCAGGCAGCTGTAGCTACTTGGGAGGTTGAGGCAAGAGAATCACTTGAGCCCAAGAGTTTGAGGTTGCTGTGAGTTAGATGCCACAGCGTTCTACTGAGGGTAACAAAGTAAGACTCCATTTCAAAAAAAAGAAAAAAAGAGAGACAGAGTGTCACTTTTTTGCTCAGGATAGAGTGCCACAGCTTTAGCCTAGTTCATGGCAACTTCACAACACCTCAGTTCAAGCAATCCTCCTGCCTCAGCCTCCCAAGTTGCTGGTACTTTCCATGAGGCCTGGCTAATTTTTTTGGTAGAGATGGGAGCTCACTCTTGGTCAGGATGGTCTTGAATTTTTTTTTTTTTTGAAACAGAGCCTCAAGCTGTCCCCCTGGGTAGAGTGCCATGGCATTACAGCTCACAGCAGCCTCCAACTCCTGGGCTCAAGCGAGTCTCCTGCCTCTGCCTCCCAAGTAGCTGGGACCACAGGTGCCCGCCACATCGCCTGGCTATTTTTTGGTTGCAGCCGTCATTGTTGTTTTGGCGGGTCCGGGCTGGGGATTTGAACCCGCCACCTTAGGTGTATGTGGCTGGCACCTTAGCCGGTTGAGCTATAGGCACCGAGCCAGGATGGTCTTGAATTACTGAGCTCAAGTGATCCTCCTGCCTCAGCCTTCCAGAGTGCTAGGATTATAGGCAATGAGCCACATCCCTTGGGGTTTTTTTAGTTTATTTACTTTTTTTTTGAGACATAATCACACTTTTGTCACTCAAGCGGAGTGCAGTCACACACCATCATAGCCTCACTGCAAAACTCAAACTCATGGGCTCAAGCAATCCTCCCACCCAGCCTCCCAAGCAACTAGGACTACAGACACATTCCATGACATCTAATTTATTTTTTATAGAGATAGGGTCTCATAGGTTGTCCAGGCTAGTCTCAAACTCCTGGCTTCAAGTGAATAGCTTGACCTCCCAAAGTGCTGGGATTATAGGTGTTCAGGTGTGAGCCACCCTACCTGGCTGTGATCACTCTAAACAGAGTTTCTCAGCAGCAGCACTACTGATATCTTGGCCCCAGTAATTGTTTGTTGTGGTTTGTGCACTGCAGAATGTTGAGTAACATCCCTGGTTTCAACCTACCAGATGCTAATAGCACACCTATCCACTCGTGCAACAACCAAAAATATCTCTAGACATTGCCAGATAGCTCCTGGGAGCAAAATTCATCCTCCCCCCACCAATGTGGAGAACAACCAGTCTCAATCACTACTGTTCAGAATACAACACAAAAGAAACATTTGGTGATAAAGAAAGTAAAGCAAAACGTCATAGACGAAGCCCTTTACATAATGGATAATAAACTTCCTAGACCCATGTTTCTCAAGGTGTGGCTTGCCGGGGTCCGATCCCAGTGGCAGGGTCTGTTAAGACCTGTGGATCTGGTAGTGACCAACTGAAGAAATATAAAGTTAGAAAGGACAAGAAAGAAAGAGACAAGACATACAGAATAGAATTTTCAAAGGTGGGAATCCAGGGGACCACTGCCCACTTGGGTTCAGACAGTGGCCCCAAATGTCAGTTCTACTCAGGTTTTATTTAAGGCTATTTGTTCTTCAGTCCAAAAGGTAAGCTAAGGAAGGAAACAAAGAAGCCAGCAGTTTCTCTGAGTGAGCATATCAGCTCCTATTGTTTCTATAATCATTGACTTTAAGGGTCTGAGCAGCCTTGAGAAATCCGGAACCTGAGCCTTGCGTGGGGGCAGCCTCCTGTCTGTGCTCACACACTTAGGGAGGTGTTAATCTCTGCTAGTTCACTGTGGAGTAAAACGCCACTGGCATCAATCTCCTCTCAAGAATCGGTGGGAGAAAGGAATTTTCCTCTCATCACCACCAGAGGGTCTTCCTCTGCAATGAGGGATACAAGCCCTCCTACTCATATTTCAGGGCTCAAGCTGTTCCCTTGATCTCTGCCATGCCAAATACAAATCTCCAAAATGGGTATTTGCTTTGACTGTTTACTGGGCAGGAAATGGCCTCTTAATGTATCTTTCCAGACCTTGCCACAGCATTTTCTGGGGCCATTATTTCTTCAGAGTGTTCACAGACCCAGCAAAGGTATTACTAAGCTGTATCCCCAACAAGCCAGAGCTCTAGTAAAAGCAGGAAACTTGCTCAGATAAAAAATTTAGCAGCGGCTGGTGTAAAGGTAAACTAGCTCACTTTTCTTTGTTCTGTCTCACTCAGCTTACTTTTTTATTTTTCCCTTGCTAAGAATGACATCTTTAGTTCTCATTCTGCCTGCAGTGGCAGTGGCTGGTATAAAAGAGCTTTTTTTTTTTTTTTTTTTTTTTTGAGACAGAGTCTGATTTTGTGTCCTTGGTAGAGTGCCATGGGTAGTAACTCACAGCAACCTCAAACTCTTGGGCTCAAGTGACTCCCTTGCCTCAGCCTCCCAAGTAGCTGGTACCGTATGTGCCTGCCATAGCACCCAACAATTTTTAGAGACAGGGTCTCACTCTGGCCGGTCTCAAATCCGTGAGTTTAAGCAATCCACCTGCTTCAGCCTTCCAGAGTGCTAGAATTACAGGCATTAGCCCCTGGTCCCAGCCCCATAAAGGAGCTTGCCAAAAATGCAGACTTCTGAGCAGCTCTGTCTCTCTCTCCTTCTCTCCCCACTCCCCTATCCCATCTATTCCTCTATCTCTTTCTCCTTTCCTATTCTTTCTCCTCTTTCCCACCCCATCTGTTTCTCTTTTTCCACCCCTCCCTTCTTTCCTCTTACTACCCCCCCATAGCAAGATGTCATGTTGGGAAGGACACTCGATCTGAGCCAAAAGGGCAAGAACTGATTGGGAAGGGCCCTATGGAAAGGCCACATGGTAAAGAACTGAAATTGCCAGCCAACAGCAGTGAAGCCTAAGAGCTTTTCCTCCAGCCACACGAGTGAGCTTGGAGGAAGCTTGTTCTCCACCTGAGGCCTCATAGGACTCAACTTGTGACTTGACTGCAACTTTGTGAGACCCTGTAGAGGCCTCCAGCAGAGGTATAACCACCCAAGACTTTGAGTATATCAAAGGCTTCCAGTTCAGGCTAGAGGATAGGAACCTGGCCCAGGAGAAAGAAGCCACTGCTAGATGAAGGGGAAGCTACTGGAATCCCACCCGACACACTACTTCTCCCTGCTTGCTGACACCTTCAGGTGGCCAAGTGCCTGCAGCACAGGCAGTACCAGGCCCTGAGCCAGGTGCCCAGAACTGGGGGAAAGTGGGGGCTGTGGCAGTGGCCCCACTGGCTTCTCCCTCTCTGCAGCCTTTTACTCCAACCCCTTCCAGCCCTAGGGTTAAGTAGAGTGGATGCTGCAGATATCATATGGCACAGTCTAAATTATTCTCTGACCTTATATAAAAAGTATGGCAACTTCTGCTATAAAAGAGTGGAGTATTTTTAACACAATATGCCCAGTGAGATGGTGCCTGCAGCTTAAGCAGCTAAGGCTCCAGCCACATACACCAGAGTTGGCAGGTTTGAATCTGGCCCAGGCCTGCCAAACAATGACAACTACAACCAAAAAATAGTTGGGTGTTGTGGCGGGCGCCTGTAGTCCCAGTACTTGGGAAGCTGAGGCAAGAGAATCTCTTGAGCCCAGGAGTTTGCTGTGAGCTGTGATGCCACAGCACTTAACCCAGGGTAATAGCTTGAGGCTCTATCTCAAGAAAAAAAAAAAAAAAGAAAAGAACAATATGCCCAGTGAATCAAGTAGAGTAGTATTCATCTATATAAGTCATGAATTCAGAACCTCTTTAACTACGAAGTCTACTTATACACAAACACTGCAAATAAAGTAAAGATATCTTAAGGTAACTTACAGACACAGTTAAGCAAACTGGCCAGCATAATTTCTCCCTGAGTGTAGTCACTCATCCTAGATATATTGGTGGCATTGCCCAGATCCTGTCCTGGAACTTCTTCCCTGAAGTCAGTTCCCAAGGAGAGTCAACTGCATTCTCAAGTATTCTAAAAATCTGAATAGCACAGATTGAAGGCAGGAGGATTTCACGAACTAATGAAAACATTTAATCTCCAAGGTGAAAACCTCATAAGCACATCCTGTAGATGGCTGTTCTACAAGGGGCTACACATTATCATATTGAGGAAGCAAGCACAACAGATGAGAATTTTATGTCCATATGAACTAATAATAGCCTTTAAAGGTGCCACCTGGCTGTATTCTCTGAAGACATGAATGTGGTTTCAGTTCCTTCCTTCATGGCTTTGGTCAAAGAACCCTTGTTGCTGGGAGGCAGTTCATGCAAAATTGAAATAGCATCTTTATATATGTACCCTAAGAAGGTGAAACAGGTCATTATTTCCCAAGGGAGTTATTTTATGCCCCTAAGTTTCACATTAGTGAAAAATGTGCTGAGTTTATTTTCAGAACCATTTTTGTTTCTTTCACTCTGGTTAAGGAGTAGTCATGTCTACGTGCATAGACATCAGGCATGCTGCTGCAGTTTAAAATTTTTTTTTTATTTCTAATTTTTTACATGTATTTATTTATTTATGAGATAGAGTCTTGGTAGAGTGCTGTGGCATCATAGCTTATAGCCACCTCAAACTCTTGGGATAAAGCAATACTCTCAAGTAGCTGGGACTACAGGTGCCAACCTCTATGCCTGTCTAGTTTTCTTTTTAGAAGAGACAGGATCTCACTCTTGCTCAGGCTGGTATCAAACTCCTGAGCTCAAGCAATCTACTAGCCTTGGCCCCCCTAAAGTGCTATGATTATAGGCATGAGCCAACATACCTGGCCTAATTTTTAAAATTTTAATTGACAAATAATTGTGTATGCTATTTGGTTATCTATATACATTATGGAAAAACCCCACAAATGTCTATGATATCTGGGCACAATAGCATGGGCCTGTACTTCTCAGCTGTTGAAGAGGTTGAGGCAGGAGGATTGGATATGCCTAATAGTTCAAGGTTGTCAGTATGATCAGGCCTGTGAATAGCCACTGCTTTCCAACTTGGACAAGAAGCTAGACTTCCATGTCTTGAAAAAATGCATCTAGGCTAGGCGTGGTGGTTCATGCATGCAACCCTAGTACTCTAGGAGGCCAAGGTGGGTGGATTGCTTGAGCTCAGGAGTTCCAGACCAGCCTGAGCAAGAGCGAGGCCCCATGTCTAAAAAATTAGCCAGGCGTAGTGGCAGGTGCCAGTATTCTCAGCTACTCGGGAGGCTGAGGTAAGAGGATTGCTTAAGCCCAAGCAAGGTTGAGGTTGCTGTGAGCTATGAGGCCATAGCACTCCACTGAGGGTGACAAAATAAGACTCTGTCTCAAAAAAAAAATTGCACCTGGATTCCATCCCCCAATAAATTTGATTCAGTAAATCTAGGATAGGTTCCAGGAATGTGGAATTTTTACATGTACCTAAGTAATTCTTTATATACACTGAAGCTACAACTATAGCTCTACATTTTAATTTTTATGAGCAAGGAGTATGTTATATGCATTTCTACATATAACACAGGAGAATTAAAGGGGAATAACATTAAGTGATTCAAATGATAAACAGGAAAAAACCACCATTCCTAATAATAAATGACCTCTTGATCTTTCTGAAGCATATGATATTCTAGATAACTCAAATATAATAACTCAATAACTTAATAGTTCTTAGATACTTCTTTAGTTGTCTTCTTTTGTGATCTCTGATATATGCTTTTATAAAGGAATTTCTCTTTAAACTTTAGCTGAAAGTTTTCTTGACCAAATACCATCTCTTATTTGTTGGGGTGTTTCTCATCCTTTGGCAAAAACCTACTAATACTTTTTTTTTTTTTTTTGAGGCAGTCTTACTCTGTTGCCCTCAGCTAGAGTATCATTGGTATCATAGGTCATAGCAACCTTAAACTCTTGGGCTCAAGCCTCTCAAGTAGCTGGAACTACAGGTGCCTGCCACAACACCCAGCTAGTTTTTCTACTCCTAGTAGAGTCGGGGTCTCACTCTTGCTCAGGCTGTCTCGAACTCCTGAGCTCAAGCAATCCACCAGCCTCAGCCTTCCAGAGCTCATTAAAACTTCTGTATGGGGGGGTGGAGCCAAGATGGCGGACTGCAGCCAGCTTTTTACAGAAGCTCCCGTCTAGAAGGAGGCTTAAAGGACAGAAGTTTAGCAAGGGAGCTGATGGTTTGGAGCTGAGCCAAGAGAGAAGATTGAAGAGTGCACTTCAACCTTCCTGAGGCAAGCTACGACCCCAAAAATACAATCAAAAGGTACAAAATCTACCACCAAGTGGATGAGAGGCCCCTCTCCCACAGGAAGGGCTCACAGTTTACTCCCTGCAAACAAGTGAGCAGAGTTCAAGCATCCCCCCACTCTATCCCACGGGAGAGACCCCCAAAAAACTGGACCTCCTACCCCTGCTGGCATGCCACGGCACCCTCCAGCCAGGCATAAAACTGTATATAGTTCCCACCTGCATTGAACTCTGAGGACTTTCCACACACACACCCCCCAGCTCTGGAGGTTTGTTACATATGGAATCCAGATTCTTGGGCATCTCCTGGAGAGAAGTAGAGGTAGAAAGGGCTGGTGCTGCTCTGTGCTGACTGTGGCACAAGAGTGAGGAGAAGAAAGTTGGCTTGGAGGAAGCCATAAAGCAATAGTGGCATCCTGAGCTGCAAACTAACACCATTCCAGATAGGCAAGCCCCGTCTCTCTGGGCAACCATAGGTTTCAGACAGCAGCCACAGGCCAAACAAACGGACTTGGCAATTTTTGTAAGTAAAGAGACAATTAGCACCAGCCCTCAGGGGAATAGCTGAGAAAAACGCAGTGTGCTGGCAGAGGCTGGAATTGATATCTGAGTGTAAACTCTTAATTGGCTTCAGGCTCAGAGCTGAGTTATTCACCAGCTCTAGAAAGCCTCTGACCTGCAGAAGAATTTAGACTGGACAGAAGGTGTGAGGCTGTAATGGCCACAACTTTCAAAGCATAAATTCTTCCCCTGCCGGACTGGACTGAGATTTTCCAATGAACACCTCGCCCTCAGGGGAATGCAGAGACAAAGGCAGTGGGCGGGCAGAGGCAGGGATTGACACTTGAGTGTAAAATCTAATTGTTGCCCAGGATTGAGTTGCTCACCAGCGGTAGCAGCCTATGACTTGCAGAGGAGTCTAGCCCCGACAGAAGGTGAGGGGCTGGAATTAAGAGAACATTCACAGCCTAATTTAAACATGCAAGGACCCCTGCCTAACGCAGATTTCCGGGTGATTTTGGCAGTCGTAAACCCCGGGAGCAGTTGCCTACTGGATTGAATAGGGTCACAGACTTGGGGGATTACGAGTGACTGGGTGCAAGGTGGGGAAGGAGGTATTAACCTTCCCAGACTAACCCATCTGCTGGGTGGGTCCCCTTTGTGCTCACGGAGCACTGGAGCAAGTTATATCCGGGCGACGAGCAGACCCTTCTTATTTAGCTGCTGGAAACATTTGAACTTTTCCACCTGAAACGGGTGCTGACTGGGACAACTGATTTAGACCCTTAAACCAGGCAGACCACCCAGGGACTTATTCAAAGGGGAACCCTGGGTGTATGGTTGAGGGACAGTTTGACCTTCCTTGCCCAATTATTGTTTATGGGAGGCGGGGCGATTTAATTGCTGGTATTTCTCCACAGCTGAGACTTCAAACAAGAGAAACTGAATCACTAGGGTAAGATAGAGACCAGCTGAAAATAAAACAGAGCCACTTAGCCCCACCACACCAAGCAGGTCCCCAGTCTCTCAAGCCGTAACACCAGATGGGTCCTGGACAAACCTCAAGGGGAAAAGCCAAACAGGGTAAAACAATCATGGGGTAGAATCAGCGGAAAAGCTCTGGTAATATGAATAACCAGAGTAGATCACCCCCCCAAGAAAGGATGTGGCTGGTAATATGAATAACAAGAATAGGTGAAACCCCCCCCCAGAAAGGATATGGCAGACGAAACTGAAGATCCCCTATATAAATGGATACCTAAGATGTCAGAAATGGAATTCAGAATTTAGATTGCAAATAAGATTAATAGAAGAGAGGCAAAGATAGAAATAGAAATTCAAGGAGCATTCCAAAAGTTAACTCAAGAATTCAACGAATTCAAAGACAAAACCACCAAAGATTTTGAAACATTAAGGCAAGAGATTGCAGCCCTCAAGGATCTGAAAAATATGGTAGAATCTCTTGGTAACAGAGTGCAAGAGGCAGAAGAAAGGATCGCAGATGTAGAAGACAAAGCTTCAGAATATGTCCAAACATTCAAAGAGAATCAGAAATGGAAAGCAAAAACTCATTCTATCAGAGAACTCTGGAATAATTAGAAGAAAACCAATATTAGCCTAATAGGAATCTCTGAAGGCGACGAGGTTGCTACGCAAAACACAGAGGCTCTTCTGTATGAAATTATGAAAGAGAACTTTCCAGATATGTCAAGAGATCCTGAAATTCAGATTGCAGACAGCTTCAGAACCCCAGCACAAATCAACCCAAATAAGACATCCCCCAGACACATCATAATTAACTTCACTAAAGTTAATATGAAGGAGAAAACCCTGAAAGAAGTGAGACGTAGGAAAACCATAACCTACAAGGGGAAGAATATTAGAATAACTGCAGATCTCTCTGCCAAAACCTTTCAGGCAGGACAGGTGGTCATCGATATTTAATCTCTTAAAACGGGATAACTTTCAGCCCAGGATCCTGTATCCAGCTAACATGAGTTTCATTTATGATAGAGAAATTAAATACTTTAATGACATCCATGCGTTGAGGAAGTTTGTCATAACTAAACCAGCTCTCCAGGATATTCTCAGACCTATTCTCCATAATGACCAGTGCAATCCTCCACCACAGAAGTAAACTAACTCAGAAACTGTTGATCAAACTCCAATTTCTACAGTGGCGAAAGGATTAAAAACGTTCACTGGACTTTTGAACAACTCGAAATTTTATCAGGTTTATCAATAATGTCAATGAATGTGAATGGCTTAAATTGTCCCCTAAAGAGGCACAGATTGGCTGATTGGATACAGAAACTCAGACCAGACATTTGTTATATACAAGAATCTCATCTTACCTTAAAAGACAAATATAGACTCAGGGTGAAGGGATGGTCATCTATATTCCAGGCTAATGGAAAGCAGAAAGAAGCAGGTGTCGAAATTTTACTCACAGATATAATAGGTTTTAAATCAACAAAAGTAACCAATGATAAAGATGGCCACTTTATATTTGCTAAGGGCAATACTCAATACAATGAGATCTCAGTTATCAATATCTGTGCACCCAACCAGAATGCACCTTAATTTATAAAACAGACTCTGACTGGCATGAGCAACTTGATTTTCCCCAGCTCCATCACAGTCGGAGATTTTAGCACTCCTGTGGCAGTGTTGGATAGATCCTCCAATAAGAAACTTAGCAAAGAAATACTGGATTTGAATTGAACTATTCAACTTCTGGACTTATTAGACATCTGCAGAACATTCCGTCCTGAAAAAACTGAATACACATTTTTCCCATCAGTACATGGAACATACTACAAAATGGATCATAACTTAGGCCACAAATCTAACCTCAGCAAATTTAAAGGAATAGAAATTATTCCATGCATCTTCTTGGACTGTCATGGAAACAAAGTTGAACTCAGCAACAACAGGAATCTGCAGACTCATACAAAAACATGGAAGCTAAATAA
>CAUYQS010019599.1:0-17369 GCA_963574585.1 Otolemur crassicaudatus | reverse complement strand
AGTTCTCTATAAATCCTAGTTATTAAGCATTTGTCTGATTTATAATATGCAAATATCTTTTCCCAATTTGTAGGTTGCCTTTTGCTTTGATTGTGGTCTCCTTAGCTGTACAGAAGCTTTTCAGTTTAATTAAGTCCTATTTGTTTATTTTTGTTATTATTGCAATTGCCAGAACCCTGACTCTTGAACTCACTTAACACTTAGTCCAAGTGATGGTAAGAGCATGGCTTTTGGAGTCAAAAGACTAGCTGCTACAAGTTGAGTTCTAGAGTTGCAATTTATTAACTTCCAGGCCTCTGAGAATTTCCTTTTTGTGAACTTCTCTAATCTTTATTTTTAAACAGCCATGAAATAGGAATAATTAAAAATAACATTTATTGGACTTTCACTGCATGCTGGACACTGTGTCAAACACCTCACACAGATTACTTGATCTTCACAACAATCCTATTATGCTAAGAGTAAAGTAATGGAGGTAAAGACATTTGCTTCTTATCCAGTCGCTCTGTCCTCCATGAAGAACTGATGGGGGAGGGGGGTGTAGAAACACTGACCCCAAATGTGCACATATGTGAAGAGCAGGTGGCGGCTCTGTCGCTAGCGAATCAGACCCTGGCCTTTCAGTGTGTGCCACTCTAGAGGTTTGGGATTTGATCGTTTCTCCTGACCTATTCTAGATCCAAATTCTAGCATTTACTCAAAGATTTACCTGAGCTTATTAAACAATCTCACCAGCCACTGATGCACAAATGGCAAATAAAACTCCATCACTTCTCTCTGAAGCCCCAGTTCAGACTGCAGAATTCTCTTAAATTAGCCAAAAGACCAGCTCTGCACCTCTGGGACTGAAGATACCGCAGCTGTTTTGCTATCTAAAAATGTTACTTTTTGACAATGCATACAGACAAATCCCAAACTACACCAATAACTATTCATAGTTTCTCTGAATGTGAACATAATTATTTTAGAGATTGGCCCCCATTTCTATGACTATGGCTGAACCTACCTCTCTTGTTCTCAAAGAAGTGAGAATAGTTAGACCTCCCATAGCCTAGTCCAGGAAGCTGAGCTTCTTTCTTTTCTGCCAGTATTCCTAGATCCTAAGTTACCTCAGTAGAAATTTTACAGATATCTTTGTAAGAGTGAGCATTGGGCCATCATATTGATGTAATGATGCTTGTTTTGTTTTCTTGAATCTGTTATCTATTTTTTTCCCCTACATTCTCTACTTCTATTTTTAATTTTTCGTGCACAGAGCTGGATGATATACCAGAGGTGCTGTTCAGTTTATAGTCTTAACTTCCTGGATATTCCTTATAACCTTCAGATTATTTTAAAAGCCAGAATATAAATAACAGCTATTTTCCAGTTTTTCTTATATGCATCATCTCATTTAACATACATTTTGCATATGAGAAAGTTACTCACAAATTCATGCTTAGAAATGTGATTCCAGAGAGGACGGAGGCTGACTGAAGTGAGCTTTCAGCAGAGGCTCCTGTCCAGAGGGAGAAATAATGGCCAGAAATAACCCAATAAAGCAGAAAATTGGGAGCTGAGCTGAGAGAGAGGATTGATAGGTTCACATCACCCCTGCTGTGACAAGCTGGGACTGTAAGGAAACAAATTTCAGGTATAAAACCCATCCCAAAGAGGACAGGAATCCTTCTCCTCTCCCCCCAGGAAAGCAGCTTGAGTTGAGTAAAGAACAGAGGAACTTTTGTTACACCAAAGGGGAGAGAAAGACTGAGGGCGGGTCTCTCTTCATGGAGAGATACCTCTGCAAGCCCAGGAAGTCTCTTGCCTGGGCCAAAAGTTGATCTAATATTCTCCCTACCTTCCTGAACTCCCAATCCACCCCTACCCCATCTCCTGGAAGTCTGGAAGACTACCCCCTGCAAAATCTGGAGCTTTGGCAGATTTTTGCTAGGGCAGGGCACCTCATGAGCTATAGAATAGTTGCGCTGAAAGTATAACTTAAGGCTCGGTGCCTGTGGCTCAAGCGGCTAAGGCGCCAGCCACATACACCCAAGGTGGCGGGTTCGAATCCCCAGCCCGGGCCCACCAAACAACAATGATGGCTGCAACCAAAAAATGGCCAGGTGTTGTGGCGGGCACCTTTAGTCCCAGCTACTTGGGAGGCTGAGGCAGGAGACTCGCTTGAGCCCAGGAGTTGGAGGTTGCTGTGAGCGTGATGCCATGGCACTCTACCCAGGGGGATAGCTTGAGGCTCCATCTCAAGAAAAAAAAAAAATCACTGAATCATATACCTAAAATGGATAAATTTTACGATATGTAAAATATAATCCGGTAAAACATATTGGCAGTTCTTCAGTAAGTTAAACATAGGATTACCATATGATCTAGCAATTCCACTCTGGGGTATATACCCAAAGAACTGAAAATAGGTATCCACACAAAAATATATACTTAAATGTCCACAGCAGCACCATTGACAAAAGCCAAAAGATGAAACACCCTGACTGTCCACCACTGATGAATGAATAAACAAAATGTGGGATATCCATCCAATATAATATTACTCAACTATTAAAAGGAAAAAATGTGATACAACATGGATGAACTTTAAAAATATTATGCTTAGCTGGGTGTTGTGGCGGGTGCCTGTAGTCCCAGCTACTTGGGAGGCTGAGGCAACAGAATCACTTAAGCCCAAAAGTTTGAGGTTGCTGTGAGCTGTGATGGGACAGCACTCTACTGAGGGTGACATAGTGTGACTCTGTCTCAAAAGATACATATTATGCTAAGTGAAAGAAGTCAGATACAAAAGAGTGTATATTATATAGTTCCGTTTTTATAAAATGCATAGAATAGGCAAACCCATAGAGACATAGTGGTTGAGGCAGGACATAGAGAGATTGGGGGAGTGGCAGCTAATGTATATGGGCCTTCTTTTACGGGTGAGTACAATGTTCTCGAATTGATCGTGGTGATGGTTGCACAGCTCTGAATATATTAACACTAAAAATCATTGAATTGTACAGTCTGTCAATAGTATCTCAATACAGCTGTTACTATATAAGTGTATGTGTGTGTACATGTGTGCAAATGCATTTGTGTCTCAGTAAAATTGTTTAAAAAGAAAAAAAGGACACATCCTATAGCTATGAAAGCTGCCATCAGCAATGACTGATTCTAAATGCCCCAAAGCTGGAGCGTGGACACTGGAAAGCTGCTTCAGAAACACACAGCCCATTCGGCCTTGCTTTCCAACAGAAAAAGTCTCCCATGAGCGCATTCCCTGGAGAACCTACTATGCAGGAAAAAAAAAAAAAAAATCTAGCTGCAGGGGAGTTTGGGGAATGTAGTCTTTCCTTTCCAGCTCCATGGTGTAGGAAGGCACATTAGGAGGTCAAACAGGGAAGATGAGGAGGAAAGAGGGTTAAAGACACAGGAAATAAAATGAACAAAGGCTCTGAGGAATGTTCAGGAAACAAAAAAAGGGGCCAACTGGGCAGACCGACATGGAAGGCACTGGCGAGCTTCAAGCAGGGTGGGTTCTCTGATCAGATTTGCACTTCAGGAAGGTCCCTCTCGCTCCTGCATAGAGAACGGGTTTGGGGGACAAAAGGGGAAGCCAGAGACCAGCAAGAAGTCGACTGTAGTATCAAGATGAGGGACGCTGGCGTCCAGGATCAGGTGGCAGAAGAGGAGCTGGAAGGAAATAGGTAGATTTGAGACATGTTTGGGAGGTAAAATCTGTAGGACTCCAAAGAATTGCTTGCATGTGGGTGACGGGGTAGGGGAAGTATAGAAAAAACTCCCAGGTTTTGGGCTCATGAACTGATAAAGGTCACCTTACTTATTTCTCTCTTTGTTTCCTTGTAACTGAGAATGATTATAATAGACAGTTAATTGATTGAACATATATTTACAAATCACTTACTATATGCCAGGCAGGGGATATGATAGTGTTTTTTTCCGATATCTGGTTTCAGTAAAACTCGGAAAATATTTTATTTTTATTTTATCCCTCATTGCTTAATTCAAACACCCCTTTCCCCTCCTGCCGCCCCAGACCACACTGCTCTCTCACACTTCTAAGCCGCGGGAATCAGTGTCTTTGTGTGAGAACTGAAAAAGGAGGGGGGAGGATGGATCAGGCACAAGGCCCACCCGTCAGAGGTGGGAGGTAGGATGGGGAAGGGAAGGGAGAGGCCAACACTTCAGATTCGGGTGTTAGCAGCTCCAAGAACACAGTATGTCTTCCGCTGGGACGTGCCAATGCTTCTTCCTTCTACCTCAAATGCTTTTCCTCTTATTTCTCCTCTGAATCACTGGGATGTTCCCTCCTCCAGGAAGCCTTCTTTGCCCAACCAGAGTGGCTCTCTTCCCATCTGTATTCCCCTTGAATCCTGTGTTCCCTACAGTCAAGGCTTCTCACACTAAGTTGTAGCATCTGTTTGCTTGTCTGGCTCCTCCGCAGAAGGGAAGTGCCTTAAGGTCAGTAAGCCTGGGGAAGTCAAGCTGGGGAACTAAAATAGAAGTTACCTGAAGCTTCTAACATCCATTCAACAATTTTTTTTTTGTGACAGAGCCTCAAGCTGATGCCCTGGGTAGAGTGCTGTGGCATCACCGCTCACAGCAACTTTCAACTCCTGGGCTTAAGCAATTCTCTTGCCTCAGCCTCCCAAGTAGCGGGGACTACAGGTGCCCACCAGAACACCTGGCTATTTTTTGGTTGTAGTTGCCATTGTTGTTTGGCAGGCCCGGGCTGGATTCGAACCTGCCAGCTCTGGTGTATGTGGCTGGTGCCTTAGCTGCTTGAGCTACAGGCACCGAGCCCATTCAACAAATATTTATTGAGCACCTATTTTATGCCAGGCCCTGATCTAGGGAGCATTGATGACAGCAGACACATGAAGCAGAGAAAGGAAGGATTTAGGTGAGGAGAGAACATGGTGGGGGCATCTGTAAAGTCAGAATTGTCTAAGGTTTGCTAAGGTAAAAAATAAACTGAAATCTCAATGACTTAACACACACAAGTTTATTTCTTGCACGTGAGAAGCTGATGTGGTGAGTCGTGCATAACTTCCACTTAGAGAGCCCAAGGCTCAGAATCCCTCGCCCACATGCTGTGCTCCCTCACACGTGGCCTTTCATGTGACAGGAAGAAAGGGATGAGGGAAGCACATGGCTGCATCCTCAGCCTGGAACTGACTCCCTACTGCTCACAGCCAATGGCCACGACTGGTCATGTGACTCCACCCCACCCTTTAAGGAGGCTGAGAACCCTAGACGTGGACACTGAGCTTCTCTGCTGCAGTGTCCTAGGCTGAGCAATGGCGTATGTGTGAAAGAGGGAAGGAGGGGGTCATTTGGGAGCAGCAAGAGGACAAAAGTAAAGGATAAAGCCCAGATGCCTAGTATGGGCGTGCATATGACTTTTTGTTTTGTTTTTGTTCATTTTTTGATTGGAGAATGAAGAAAGAAACAAGTGGATCTTGAAGGTTTAATTTTGAGTCCCTTATGGTTGTGGAGCACTAGGGCTAAAAGTCCATTTATCAAGAGTCTACTTGGTGCTAGGCACTGTGCTGAGTTGTACATGCATTACTCTGTCTCATTTAATCTTAGAACAACCCTAAGGGGTGGGCAGGAATTATTGTGCCCATACTACAGGTGAGAAGACTGAGGCACAAACCAGTTTTATCATTTGTCTATCACTAAGACCAGTGCCCAGATCCTTTCCATGATGAGGAACTGGAACAATCACTCACAGGGGGAAAGGGAGAACATTTAATTAGCTGGAGGTGTGGACTTCTTAATCTTCAAATGTCCTCATTTCTGAAGAGGAAACACCACCACACTCACCAAGTGTGAAAGCAGGAGAAGGTGGGGTATGTCTTTGGGCAAGTGGTTGAATTTCAAGTTTGAAAACAGGAGAGGGTGGGGTATGTTTTTGGGCAAGTGGCTGAATTTCGTACTAGGCTGGAGATCAACTTTCTGCTGCTGCTAATGCCTCCTGGGGCAATGATGAGGATTCAGTGCGAAAGTTCTGTAAGCACAGAGCACCCAGAAAGTACCCACGAGCAGTCTATATTGTCTCTTGTAGAGTGCCCACCTTCAGAGGGAGTCTATGGGTAGAGGGATTCTTGCTAGGGCCCACTTGCCCTGCTGGCAACAGTGGAGTATGTAAGAACTTTTAGAAGAAGGCAGGTGGAAAGTTGAACCTTTACCTGTAGGCAGGACCCTAGTCTCTGTTGGTTCCCTCACAGGAAAATGAGATGTTAGTTTCCCAACCTTCAAATGCTTAGTGTCTCAAAGGTCTCTTGGGAGCATTAATGGAGAAGATGGGTGTCATTGCTTCTTGTAAACCCCAAGTCTTTTTCTCTCCCCACTTCCTGCCCCTCTTAAACCATGAGCTCCCCAAGGAAAGCAGCTGGGTCCTAGACATCCTTCCAGCTCCTTCTTGCCTCTACTCTAGAAGATGACCAAAAGCTCTTTGTAGGAAAGTCAAAAACCCATCCATTCACTCAGCAGTGGTGGTCTAACCAATTCAGAGTCTAACGCTAAGCAGATTTGGGAGTTTAGTTTAAGTCAGAGGCTGTAAACTGGCAATGAGTGGGTCAAATTCAGCCTTAGACAAGTTAGGTAATTTTGCCGCACCTTACCATAGTAAAATGGGCATGTGAGTAGTGATGTCTGGAAGGATTGTTGTGGTAATGAAAAGAATTAGGATATGCAAAGTGCTTAGGACAGTTCCTGACACATAAGTGTTGTGTCTATATATATATGTCTTGTTATAACTATTATTGTTTGATTCTTAAAGTTTCTGAATTCAAGTATCTTCCAATGGCCTCTTCAGGGTGCTCCGTCCTGCCACTCCCTCTGGTCCTGCATCTAGCCTGCTGCCCTGACTGGCCCTAGCAGATCCCTGATTTGAGTCTCCCACTATAGTCTGGTCCTTTGTCCTCTTGTGCCTGTCAGTTAACAGACTATTGGGTGACAGTGACTGTCAACAGAACCTTGAGGATCAGAGATCAGAGCCAGACCTGTCCTCCCATTCCACCTTCCCACCTACCATGCCCTGCCTTCCAAATCACGCAAACTCAAGGCAGGGCCCTGAGCTGGCCTCCCATGCCCATGGCTCCACCACAGCCAGCTATGTGTCTTGAGGCAGGTCTTTCCCCTTCTCCAGGCCTTGGTTTCCTGAGGGATCAAATGACTTTAGGACCACCATCCACCTCCCAAGTGTGTTCTGAGATGAGAGCAGCAGAGGGGATTTTACATGCCCCTGGGCCCCTGATTCCCTCTGCAGCAGAGCTGGGAGCTCTAGTTCTGTCTGTTGTTATTTATTTATTTACTTATTTTTGGGACAGATTCTCACTCTGTTGCCCAAACTAGAGTGCAGTGGCCTCATCATAGCTCACTGCGACCTCAAATTCCTGGGCTTGACCAATCCTCCTGCCTCAACCTCCTGAGTAGCTGAAACTACAGGCACATTCACCACACCTTGCTAATTTTTTCTGTTTTTAGTAGAGATGTGTCTCACTCTTTCTCAGGCTGGTCTTGAACTCCTGAGCTCAACCTATCCTCCCACCCTGGCCTCCCAGCATGCCAGGATTACACATGTGAGCCATCATGCCCAACCCTGTCCCCTTTTAAATATTCCTCTCAGTGCAAAAGAGGAGCCCCATGCCAGCTGTGACAGAATTGCAACCACAGAGCTCCACAGTTATCAGATTCATGTTTTATTATCATTAGGATGATTATCACTGACAAGGGGAAGGGGCCTAGAGGATTAGACACAGCTGTGACTTCCAGACGTCTGCATATTCCTACACACATTTATTCCACTGCACAGACAGAGAGCCCCACAGGGTATCTCCACTTACACAGGCTTTCCCCAGTCAGAACACAGCCAGGGGTCAGGGCTCTGCCTTCCCAAAAAAGGATGCCCACAAAGAGGAGGAGATTCTGGATCCAGGGGTGGGGTTTATACTCAGCACATCCTGCCACATGGGGCAGGGGGTGGAGGCTGGATTTGGACATCAAAGCTTCAATCACCACCCAGCTGGCTGCTCTGCCCAGAGGCACCCTGCCCCACTGGGGGATCTCTTAGAAGACACAGAAGGACCATCTAAACCAGGGCTAAGGAAGGGTAGCAGGCCTGTAGGGGAGAGGGAAGGGACTCTAGGATCTGCCTCCTTGCATGTGGTGCAAGGTGTGGGGAAATGGAGTTTTAACTTCTAGGCTGGCTTTCTCATGTCCTTGAAGGGGTCAAGGCCAGGGGCTGAGATGTGTGTGGGGGCACAGGTTTTATGTCAGGGATCTAAGGAGGAGGTAAAGTGGGGGTCATGAAGGGGTGGGGCACACAGGGCTCAAGACATTCTTAGACCCCAAACTCAAATCTACAGGAAACAGGGTTCAGTCCTCCAGGGGCTCCCTGACCCAGGCTGCCCGCCGCCCAGGGTGCTGCCGCTTTTGCTCAGCTCCCTGTCCCCTGCTTAGGTCATCCAGGAGCCCCAGCAGCAGGCTTGCTTGATCACAGGCTCCTTGGGGGCCACATGGGCCTCCCAGGCCCCTCTTGCCTGGATGCTGGCGCTTCTCAGGCATCAGTTCCTCCTCTCCCTCCAACCCCTCCTCCTCCCAGTTCCTTTGGGCCTTAGGGTCCACCAGCCGTCTGCCTGGGTGCTGCCTCTTGGTGACAGCATACCCAGGCCAAGGAGAGCGTCGGCCAGGGTGCTGCCGCTTGTGCTGGCTTCCATCAGCTGACCATGAGGCCTCATCCGCCCGTCGGCCAGGGTGCTGCCGTTTGTGGGGTCCCACGGCCCCTCCCTCTTCTTCTTCCTCTTCTTCAACTCCCTCTTCGGCCTCCTCCTCCCTTTTTCCTGGATGCTGACGCTTGGAGAGCCAGTTGGGTTGAATGATCTGAGACTCTGGAGAAAGAAAGAGACCAGCAAGGGACCTCAGGAAGGGTCCACTGGAGTTCTCACCCCACCTTGCCTCTTGGTCAGGGCAGATTTCTTGCAGGACCCATCCGGAGTCTTGGTCTTGCACCTGCCTCTAAGGCCTCACAGAGATACACATTCACACAGAATCCAAGGCATTGCTCCAATCCCATCTCTGTCACTCCCTAGCTGTGTGACTGTCATAAGTAACTCATTTGATCTCCCTGAACCTGTTTTCTTCTGTGGTATATAACTAAAAAGTTGCTAGGCAGATCAAATAGATAATGCCTGGCATGTAAGTGCCTAGAAAATCATAATAGTAATAACTATTACTACTAAAGATAAGGTCTTGCTCTGTTACCCAGGCTAGAGTGCAATGGTGTGATCATAGCTCACTGCAACCTCAACCCCCTGGACCAAACTGATCTTCCAGCCTCAGCCCCTGGCATAGCTGGAACTACAGGCTCATGCCACCATGTCTAGGTAATTTTTTTTCTTTTTTTCTTTCTTTTTTTTTTTATATAGTGACAGGGTCTTGGTGTGTTGCCCAGTTAGTCTTGAACTCCTGGCCTCCACCAATTCTCCTGCCTCAGCTTCTCAAAGTACTGGGATTACAGGCCTGACCCACCACACCCAACCTGAAAACAGAAATTAAAAGACTGTCACATACAAAGAGACAGTCTCTCTCCCGAACACACAGAAGCTTCCCCACCGAAGGCCTGCTCTCAATGAAATATTCCCAGCACTGAGACAGAAAGGGTACCTGATCCTAAGGAAAGTTCTGCTAAGGAGGCCCTGATCAGTGAGGGTTTCTGAGCTTCTGAAAGGCAGGAGGCTGGACCTGCCTTTCACGTCGCTCCTCCCTCCCCTCTCCTCAAGACCTCCCCTCAATTCCGACAGCTTCCCTCACAACCCTCACCCCCAACCCTCCCCGAAGCCTCACCCGCTCACCTGAGGGCTCATTCTGGTCCCCTTGCAGTCGCCGGAAGTTTTCCCGGAGGAAAAGGAGGCGCTCCGCCTGGCGCAGGAGGTTGTCCAGGCCAGGGTGCTCAGCGGCCGTCACCGCCTCCTGCTGGGCCTCCTCGAGCTGAGCGCGGCCACTGGGCACACCGGTCAGAGTCAGGGTCAAAGCCAGGGCGAGCAGTAACCAAGGGCCAGGCATCGCCATGTCTGGGGTTAGGGGACAAAGAGAGATCGTGAACGCACCAAATCTCCGCCCGGCCTACTCCATCTCACCTGACCCCAGACACAAACCAGGCACCAAGCACCTGCCCTCCCAGAAGCAGGACCGTTGGACTGACTTCTGTGCGGGGACGGGAGCAGCAGGATCTACTCTGGCTCTGCATCCACACCTGTCACCTTGAGGCGTCCTCGGCCATAAGGGTGCCTGGAATGCCTGCCTGTGCCCAGTTCTGCCTGCGCAAGGCAAGGGCCGTGGAAACCCCTTTGCCACCTCCAGCCCTTAATGTTTCACGGAGCTGGGGAAGCCAGAGCTGGGTTGACTCGTCCAGAGTTTAACGATCACTATTGTAGCGCGAGGGCCGACAGTCGGACGCTAAGGGCCGAGTCCCTGACGAGTCTCTCCCCGAGGTTCCTACAGCCATATTCTAATTTCAACCCTGTGGCCAAAGTCCTGATTCCAACGCTAAGATTCCATTTCTAGCGCTAAGATTCAGGCTCTAACGCTCAAATTCTATTTGTAAAAGCTAAGATTCTCTAACGCTAAGTTTCCATGAACAAGCTAGGAATTCCACTCTGTCGCTAACACCCCAATTCCAACTCGAAAATGCTATATCTAACGTCGGGCCTCGGATTCGAACTCCCAGGTTCCCACGCCACCCCAACGCCCAGATCTGCCAGAACGTCCCGGCGGGGACCCGCAGCAGGGATCCGGGCAGGAGCCGGACGCCGAGCGCTGCAGATGCCGGGTGAGCGCACTGAGACCAAGGAGGGTGTGTCGGCGCCGCGCCTCCCGTCGCGGCCACGGCCAGCGCTGGTGGAAGATCGGGAGGTGCAGGCGCTGCGCCCCACTTTGCGGGGCCCGCGTCCGTGGAGCGCTCGGGTACCAAAGCCGCGGGCCGCGGAGAGGGCTCCCCTCGCAGCGCTCGCGGTCGCCGCCTGCGCCGGGAGAGGGGTGGAAGGTGGTTACCTGCCCGGCGCGGGCTCCGCGGGACGAGTCCGGGATCCTGGGCTCGGGGTCTGGAGTCGCGGGTCGGAGTCTAGGAGCGCTCGCGGGACTCCGGGCGCCGGCTGCGAGCTCCTTGGCGGGGCCGCTTCTTATATCTGCGCGAGGCGGCGGCGCGGGTGAGGTCAGCGGGGAGGGGTCGCGGCCGCCGGGAAGGGGCGCTGACGGCAGCCGGCCCCGCGGGTCCCCACCCGCCTGCTCCCCCGGAAATCTGGAGCGGGGGCGGGAGGGATATCGAGGAGGCGCGAACGCAGGTTGGGGTGCTAGCGTGGTTCTGCACCCGCGTCTGTTGGCAGACAACACTCACATAGGGGGCAAAGAGAGAGAGATGGAGAGAGGCACGCCATACAGGAGGCAATCAGGAGGCAGACCACGCCTGAGAGACGCCCCGGGATAGAGAAACACGGAGCAGACCCACACCACGGAGACTGAGAGATGGGGGTGGTGGTGAAGGTGGGCGGAGGGTGGGTGGTGAGAGGGGAAAGATGGGGACGAGTGGGTCCTGGGCTCTAATCCCAACTGTGTCACCTCTGACAAATGTCTTCCCCTCTCTGGGTCTCAGAATTTTCTCATCTGTACAATGGGAAAGCGCGGGACAGTTTTCAGAATTCCAAACTGATGTCCTGGGCTCTATAACCCATTCGCAGAGAAATTTGTTCGATTCCCACACTGTTTTGGAAACATTTGAATAACCAACACCTTAAAACCAGAAGAACTTAGGAAAATGTTGGGCTTATGGCATCTCTTGAAAATCCCTTGGAAAAGAGAGGCCCAAATTTCTTTCTGGCAACAGCCTGCTGGAGCTGGGCCTGGTTGCCCTGGTCACCATACTCCCCAGCACTCCCTCACGTATCCCCATGTGTTACCCCTGTCATTCAGGGGTCACTGAAGTTTGCAACCCCTGGACCAGAAGTCCACCCTACCCTGGCGAAGGAGGGGAGGGAATGAAGGGAGGAGAAAAGCATGGAAGCCCAGGAGCTTGTCCCTAATCACTCCCCCAAATCCCAGCCGTCACATGATGCCTTCTGATAAAACACTGTCACAGTTGTCCGAACTCAGGGTACCACCTCCCTTGTGAAACATTTAACAGACATGCCCTGTGTTTCTAGCTCCTTGGTAGCTCCTGAAGATTCCTGGGGCCCAGCCCCAGGTCTCAAAGGAGTCCAGAAGCAACCTTAGAAAACCAAGTTACAGGTGAGTACAGTGGCTCACACCTGTAGTTCCAACACTTTGAGAGGCAGAGGCAGGAGGATCACTTGAGCCCAGGAGTATGAGACCACCCTAAGCAATATTGATATGCCCGCCTGCAAAAAATTAAAAATTAGCTACATGCCCAGCCCATAGTCCCAGCTACCTGGGGTGACTGAGGCAGGAGGATCACTTGAGTCCAGGAGTCTGAGACTTCAATGAGCTATGATCATGCCACTGCACTCCCAGCCTGGAAAACAGAGATTGACCAGGGCCTCACTCTGTTTTCCAGACTGGGAGTGCAGTGGCATGATCACAGCTCACAAACAAAAACAGAGTTACTGCATGGAGTGATGTGAGCTGGGGTGGTGCTGGAGGCAAGGAATCCAGAGCCAGAGACACTGAGTCTGCCGGAAGATATCAGCAAGGTTTACAGAGGGACACTGAGAGCTGCAACTTGAGGAATGAGGGAGAGTTAGCTAGGCCCACTTAGAAGGAACCTTGTTCTAGGAAGAGGGAATACATCAACAAAGGCATCTGCTGCCTCTGTACAGTCCCAACATTTTTCTGCATCACTATACGCTATTTCTTTAGTTTAAAACTTTAATGGAGTCCTTGTTGTATGCCCCAGGCCAAAGTAGTGTCTGGCAAGGCATTCCAAAGGTTATTAATTATTGCTCCTTCCCCTGGTGGAGCACCCAGATTTCCTAGCACATCCATATCCGCCATCTCATTGCACCTTCTCATCACCCATCAGGATATACCAGGTGGGGATCCCTAGTCCCACTTTGTAGACAGGGACACAGAGGCCCAGGGAAGCAAAGAGACTCCGGTTAGATGTGAAAAGAAACTTTTAGATCACCAGCTAAACAGTCCTCTCCTCATTAGATGAAAAAACTGAGGTCTGGAGAGAAGACCTGACTCAGCTTCACAACTCCCAGAAACTGTCTTTAGAGTCAGATGCTTGGTTCAAAACAGATTGCAAACCTGAACCCTCAGGCTTGATCTTCAACCAGATCCTGGAGACTTTGGGGATCCCCATCCCTAGCCCCCTACTAAATGACTCTCTCAGGGAGGAATTTCAGATCCTGTGATGGGAAGGGAATACTATTTGGGTGCTAAGTGGACTCTTGGCAGCTGACTCCACTTAGACCATTCTTGGTCACTGCCCAGCTGCTAGCAAAAGGCTCAGTCCATTCCTCCAGTGCCCTTCAATCCCCTATGCGTTTACTGAGCACCAACTCCACGGAGGCACTGTGACAGGTGCCTGGGGGTGGAGGGGATAAACCTTTATGGTTCCTTTTTGCTGGTAGGACTGAGTCCCTCTAGCTTAGCCTGCCATTCAAGACCCTTCTTAAGTAGAGGTGCCTCACCTCTACCGAACAGCACGGTCCAGAGTTGGATAGTGTCCAGAGACTGCTGAGATAGCCGCCTGCTGTGAGATGCCGGATAGTCTGCCCCCGTCTGTGCTCAGGGCCTAAACCAGCTCCAATACTCACAGTTTAGGCGGACAAGTTGAAGCCATGAATTCTGACCAACCCAGGCCCCTATGCGCCTTATGAGATCGTACATTCATGCTGAGTGGCCACTTGCAGGTCTGTGTGGACCAAATTGCTTCCAACAAGCAATTCCCTGCCCAACTGGGGCTGGCTGAGGGGAGCTCATGCTCAGGAGAGGCACTGGGGGCTGCAAGGCTGACGTGGGGTTGCATGTACAGGAGAGATATTTCTGGGAGTGCATTCAGTTGACACAGAGCATGTACACCTATGTGTGGTCCCTACGATTGTGCACATGTGTTCACATCGTCACATCTGTGTGTATGCACCTGGCTCCTTGTCTGTGTCCGTGCACATGTATACACATGTCCTGTGTGTGTGCACGTATAGGTATGTATGTGCTTATGCATGGGTCCATGTCTACATGGAGCACATATGTGTACACACGCCAGTGCTTTGTATGCACATATGTGTATGAATATGTGGGGGGGGTCTACATTGTACACATGTGTTTTAGGCCCAAATATACAGGTCAGTACATACACGTGGACACATGTGTCTCTGGGGCCAGGTCTGGTAGTCAGCATACGGTCCAGCTACCATCCCATGATTCCCAGTGAGGAAACATGGTCATAGAGCTGATGTTCCACCCATGAATAGGACATTCTCACTCCATTCAAAGCTACCTCTTCACTCTTCTGTCCTTTCCTAGCTAATCTAGTAAATTAATATGTTTTAATGTAAGCGAGCGACTCTTCTTAAGGGCAGGGTCTGTGTCCATCTCCCACCGAGCTTAGTGAACGGTGGGTGCTGAGGAGAAGGTGACCTATGCGGTTTACTCTGCCCTTTTAAAGAAACTAAGGCTCAGAAAGAGGAAGTCACTTTTTCAAGGTCGCAGAGCCAGGAAATAAAAGAACTTGAACTTCAACACAGATTTGTGTTATTTTGCAACTTTCCCCACTCTCCCCCACTAGGAGAGACTACAGATGAAAACAGTTAATGTGTTAGGATGGTGATGAGTGTGGAGAATTTTTTTTCCTTTTGCAAAATTATCTTTCATATTTTGGTTACATCTTCCTCCCACTAAATTCCAGAAACATTTTTTTTTCCTTTAAGACAGGTTCTCACTCTGTTACCCAGGCTAGAATGCAGTGCTGTGATGATAGTTCACTATAGCCTCAAACTCCTGGGCTCAAGCGATCCTCCTGCCTCAGCCCTCCAAGTAGCTAGGACTCCAGGTGCCCACCACTATGCCTAGATAATTTTTCCATTTTTTGTAGTGACAGAGTCTTGTTATGTTGCTCAGACTGGGAAACTTTTTAATAGAAATTATTTTGAAGGAATAAATATCTAAGGCCCCTTTTAGCCCAGAATCTGATGTCTCAAAGGCCCATGATGTCTCTAAGAAATGTGACTCTGACTTAAGAAATATCCACCACGATATTGCCTTTGAATCATCTCCAGAGGATATAAGCTAATTCTGAAGAGGATGGAAATGCTCTGGGTGGGCCCAGGGTGGGAGTAGGATGGAGGCGGGTGATGACACTCGCTGGCGGATCAGACACCTCTCAGACACCTCGTCATCCATCAGGTTCGCCAGAGATAACAAGTCCCCCACCCTCCCATTGCTTCTCTTATTACACGATAAAATGAAAACCAACTCCACATTACCTCGGCCATTTAGTATATTTATTTAGCTGTCAGCCACAAGCAGGGCTCTATCCCAGTATTTCCGGCTAATTAGAGATTGTCCTAAAAATACATGGAGTCTGCACCCTGAATATTGAAAGTGGAGTAGCAGGTATTAATGTGCTGGTGACACTGGATCATGACTCAGGGTGATGACAAAAGGAGGAAGGGGAGGGGCCCAGCAGGACAAAGGGGGAGGAGGAGGGGCTCAGCAGATGCCCATAAAGTCCTACAGTATGACTCCACGAGGTTCCCACTGTCCTCCCCTGAGAATCTAGGTGGTCCTTTTCATTGCCCCATGAGAAGCCAGACATGCATTTGGAGTGTTTGCAGTGATGCTTTGACTGTCTGTGTTCCCCTTTTGACTTCCAGGACGCTGAAGGACTCCCCTTTCCTTCTAGGGAATTGCCTTCTCCCCACCAAGTGCAGCCTTGGCAGGATGCCAGTCACACTGCCCCACCTTCCAGTGCCAAGGGCTTGGCATGTGACCCAAGTTTGGCCTATAGAACCCACTTTTCCCTGGGACGTAGACTATGGAATGGAGAGTTGCCAGAGTTATTGGGGGAACATTTGTGCCACAGGAAAAGATGGTTGAGAAGTCCTTGCTGCCTGGCTGGACCCCTGTAGAGCCCTCCTTTTGGTCTCAAGCTCGACCCTTTGACCTACCTGTTGAGCAATAAATCCCCCCTTTCAGCCAAATTAGCTAGAGTTGAGTTCTGGTGTTTCCAACAACTAAAGCCTGAGAAGACCTCTTCCTCTGTATGGGGACTCCAGCAGAGTTGTAGATTCAAGTCCTGGTTATGATTTCGGGAGAGGTCAAGGTAGGGAAGGGGTTGGAAGAGGGATGCTGGGGACTGGGTAGGGCAAGCAGGTATGACTGGGTCAAATGAACACCAAGGACAATGGAAAAAAGCATCATGCTTAGGGGTCCAAAAGTGCACCAGAAATGTTTTCTACATGATCACCAGTCATTCTGACAAGAAACCTGAAAATCTTATTCTCATTTGCATAGGTGACTGCTACCAATATTATTACTATTATTATTCTTAGTTTTAGAGACAAAGTTTCACTTTGCCACCCAGGATGGAGGGCAGTGGCCCAATCATAACTCTGTAACATTAAACTTATGAGTTTAAGAGATCCTCAGGCCTCAATCTCTCAAGTAGTTAGAACTATGGGTGTGTGGCACCACATCTAGCTAACTTTTTTTTACTTTTTATACAGACAGGATCTCATTTCTCAGGTTGGTCTAGAACTTCTGGCCTCAAGAAATCCTCCCATCTCAGCTTTGCAGAGAGCTGGGATTACAGGCATGAGCCACTAATGCCTGGACAGCCACAATAGTTAACTGAACCAGAGGGTGTATGTAACTGGTTTTCTTCTTCTTTTTTTTATTGTTGGGGATTGATTGAGGATACAAAGAACCAGGTGGCACTGATTGCATTTGTTAGGTAAATTCCCTCTTATGATTGTGTCCCACCCCCAAGAGATGTGTCACACACCATGCCCCCCACCCCCTTTCCCCATTCTCCCATTCCCTTATCCTCCACCATGTACTAGGTCAACAATCGTCCTCATGTCAGAATTGAGTACACTAGATTCTTGCTTCTCTATTCTTTTTTTTTTTTTTTTTTTTTTTTGATACAGAGCCGCAAGCTGTCCCCCTGGGTAGAGTGCCGTGGCATTACAGCTCACAGCAACCTCCAACTCCTGGGCTCAAGCGAGTCTCATGCCTCAGCCACCCAAGTAGCTGGGACCACAGGCGCCCGCCACAACGCCTGGCCATTTTTTGGTTGCAGCCATCATCGTTGTTTGGCGGGCCCGGGCTGGGGATTCGAACCCGCCACCTTAGGTGTACGTGGCTGGTGCCTTAGCCGGTTGAGCCACAGGTGCCGAGCC
>CAUYQS010019598.1:0-31569 GCA_963574585.1 Otolemur crassicaudatus | reverse complement strand
GGCGCCCACCACAACGCCCGGCTATTTTTTGGTTGCAGCCGTCATTGTTGTTTGGCGGGTCCGGGCTGGGGATTCGAACCCGCCACCTTAGGTGTACGTGGCTGGCGCCTTAGCCGGTTGAGCTATAGGCGCCGAGCCTCTTCGTTTGAAATTCAAATCAAGCTGGATGCCCTGTATTTTTGTTTGCTACGGTCTCCACACACAAGTCCACCTGGTCACCAGGCTCCCCCGCTCTGCACCCCTACTGCCTGGTTCAAATCCCTATGTGAAAGACATCACAGTGAGACACCAGCCGCCAGATCTGGGGCAATCTAGCCCAGGCCCTCTGGAGAAGGGCTGTATGGAGTGACCTCTTCACTGGGGGGGCACACCTGCCGAGCATGGAGCCTGCACAGAAGATCATTCTGGTATGTTTGGTTGGATGCTGGCAAGTCCTGGGGCTTTGGGTTTCTGCAGTTGTTGAGGACCCGGCACACTCAGGATTCCCTTTCTCCGACAGTAAGCAAGCTAGTTAACAGATCTGAATCCTTTTTGAGAAGAGGCAGCATATTGTGGAGGAAAGAGCCTGGACTTTAGACTCAGACAGAAATAGGTTTGAAAACTCAGTTAGTTCTGCCACTTAATTGCTAGTGACCTCACTTGGCTCATTTAAGCCCTTAACTTCATTTGCAAACCATGATCACCATACATAATAATCCAGATGTACTGGCTCCCTATAGATGTCTCTTTCACATTCATGAAATCCCATCAAAAGGACACCAAAGGAGTAAGAAAGCCATTAATCCACCAGCACGATGGCCGGGCACAGTGATTCACACCTGTAATCCTAGCACTCTGGGAGTCCGAGGTGGGTGGATTGCTTGAGCTCACAGATTCGAGACTAGCCTGAGCCAGAGCAAGACCTTGTCTCTAAAAATAGCCGGGTGCTGTGGCAGGTGCCTATAGTGCCAGCTACTTGGGACGCTATGGCAAATGAGTCGCTTAAGCCCAAGAGTTTGAGGTTGCTGTGAGCTGTGATACCATAGCACTCTACTGAGGGTGACAAAGTGAGACTCTTGTCTCAAGTAAATAAATAAATAAAATAAAATAAATCCACCAGCACAAAGAGGGCAAGATGAGGGAAGCACATAGTGAGCGAAAGATAAAAAGTTTGGAATGACAGAAGATGAAGAAAGTGCTTCATTTTTCAGAGCATCCTAAAGATCTCTGGGAGACCTCAATGAGAAATTTCACTCACAGAACTACAAAGAGTGTACCGAGTGTGTGGAGGTCCATGCATTGAACTGGGGGACCAGCATTGTAGGGTCTTCTTCTTAAATGTAGACAGGAGGCCAAAGCTTTCCAGGCTTGTTGGGAAACCCTGCAGAATGAAAAAGACAAAAACTGCTGGGCACAGTGGCGGTGGCTCAGGCCTGTAATCCCAGCACCTGGGAGGCCAAGGTGGGTGGATTGCCTGAGCTCACAGGTTTGACACCAGCCAGAGCTAGAGTGAGACCTCGTCTCTAAAAAAACAGCCAGGCATTGTGGGGGGTGCCTGTAGTCCCAGGTAGTTGGGAGGCTGAGGCAAGAGGATCACTTGAGCCCAAGAGTCTGAGGTTACTGTGAGCTGTGATGCCATGGCACTGTACTGAGGCAAAGTGAGACTCTTTTTGGGGTGGGGGAGGAAGAAAGAAAGAAAAAGACCAAAACAAACAGACCTAGAGGCTTGGTGCCTGTAGCTCAAGTGGCTAAGGCGCCAGCCACATACACCTAGGGTGGTGGGTTCGAATCCAGCCCCTCCCACCAAACAACAGTGATGGCTGCAACAAAAAAATAGCCAGGCATTGTGGCAGGTGCCTGTGGTCCCAGATACTTGGGAAGCTGAGGCAGGAGACTTGCTTGAGCCCAGGAATTGGAGGTTGCTGTGAGCTATGATGTCACAGCACTCTACCCAGGGTGACAGCTTGAGGCTCTGTCTCAAAAAAAAAAAAAAAAAAAGACCTAGAGAGTACAAGGAAACCTTAGAACTATTATTTGATGGCTCAGTGCCTGTAACAGTGGTTACAGCACCAGCCACATACACCAAGGGTGGCAGGTTCTAACCCAGCCCCGGCCAGGTAAGCAACAATGACAGTTGCAACAGAAAAATAGCCAGATGTTGTGCCAGGTGCCTGTAGTCCCAACTATTTGGGAGGCTGAGGGAAGAGAATTGCTTAAGCCCAAGAGTTTGAGGTTGCTGTGAACTGTGATGCCTTGGCACTCTACCCAGGGTGGCATAGTGAGACTCTGTCTCAAAAAAAAAAAAAAATCCCTACTGATAGACATCATGGAATAACACAGCACTGGAGGAAAAGCAAAGATCCAGAAAGCTTCAGAAGGGGAGAGAGTATAGAGGGAGAAGAACCTATAAGAAGGACTAAGAATCAGAATGGAAGGCAGTGGACCTACAGTCCTTTCTGAGGGAATATGATTTCCATTCATGAAATCTATCCCCCAAACACTTTCTATTAAGCATAGAGGCACTGGCTTGGTGCCTGTGGCTCAAGTGACTAAGGCGCCAGCCACATACACCTAAGGTGGCGGGTTCGAATCCAGCCCGGGCGTGCCAAACAATAATGATGGCTGCAACCAAAAAAAATAGCCAGGAGTTGTGGCAGGCACCTGTGGTCCCAGCTACTTGGGAGGCTGAGGCAGGAGACTTGCTTGAGCCCAGGAGTTGTAGGTTGTAGGTTGCTGTGAGCTGTGATTTTTTTTTTTTTTTAGACAGAGCCTCAAGCTATCCCCCTGGGTAGAATGCCATGGCATCACAGCTCACAGCAACCTCCAACCTCCAACCCGCCACCTTAGGTGTATGTGGCTGGCGCCTTAGCCGCTTGAGCCACAGGCGCCGAGCCGAGGTTCTGTCTCAAAAAAAAAAAAAAAAAGCATAGAGGCACTGACATAAAAAGCACAAATTAGCAAATTATTTAGCTCCCATGGTCTCTCTCACAAGAAGCTACTGGAGGCAATGTGTTGGAAGTGTTGGAAGAAGAACTGGGATCCAGGAAGGCAGAGGCTCCAACCTAAACAGAAACCACAGAAGTGTGTGATGATGCCAGTGCAGGTTCTGCCCTGGAGAATGGATATCCAGATTGAAGCCAGAGGGCAGTGGCTCCTAAAGGAGATCCCTGTAGACAGCATGGATTACCTTGTGCGCTTAAGGTGGTAGATGTATCATTTTGAGGGCTCTAGCCAGGAAGGGGCAGTGGAGCCCCTTGGGAAGTTGGAATCTTTTCTCTCTTATTCTGGGCTTCGAGCTCACAGGTACATACATATGTAACATATGTATAATTTATCAAAAATATGTTATGCCTCTATTGACACTCTAAAAAGACTGTCAATTTAGGCTCGGCGCCCATAGCACAGTGGTTACAGTGCCGTCCATATACACTGAGGGTGGCGGGTTGGAGCCTAGCCCAGGCCAGCTAACGAACAGTGACAACTGCAACAAAAAATGGCCAGGCATTGTGGCGGGCGCCTGTGGTCCCGGCTGCTTGAGAGGCTGAAGCAAGAGAATTGCTTGAACCCCGGAGTTTGGGGTTTCTGTGAGCTGGGAAGCCACGGCACTCTACCAAGAGTGACATGGTGAGACTTTGTCTCAAAAAAAAGACTGTCAGTTTAGGCTCAGGGCCCGTAGCACAGTGGTTACAGTGCCAGCCACATACACCAAGGGTGGCAAGTTCGAACCTGGCCCAGGCCAGCTACTGATCTGCAACAAAAAAATAGCCAGGCGTTGTGGTGGGTGCCTGTAGTCCCAGCTACTTGGGAGGCTGAGGCAAGAGAATCACTTAAGCCCAAGAGTTGGAGGTTGCTGTGAGCTATGACGCCACAGCACACTACCAAGGGCAACATAGTAAAACTTGGTCTCAAAAAAAAAAAAGACAATTTTAAAAAGTTGCAGTTAAGCTTATGATTGAAAATATGGAAATACATACTAGAAGAAACAGCTAAAAAGTTGGAAGCAGTTGCCTCTGGAAACAAGATCAGGATGTGATCAGAAGAAAGAAATGGCTTTTTTACTTTCCTATATTAGCATTTGATTTATAATGTATATTACCTGGATAAAATTAATAATTAAAAAATGACAAAACAGGCAGTGCCTATAGCTATAGTGGGCTCAGCTATACCAACACTGGTGGGTTTGAACCCTGCTTGGGCCAGCTAAAACAATAAGAACCGCAACAACAACGACAAAAATAGCTGGGTGTTATGGCAGGCTCCTGTAGTCCCAGCTACTTGGGAGGCTGAGGCAAGAGAATCGCTTAAGCCCAAGAGTTTGAGGTTGCTGTGAGCTATGATGCCATGGCACTCTACCAAGGGCAACAGAGTGAAACTATGTCTCAAAATAAAAAAAAAAGACAAAACAGAGAGAGTTGCTCATTAATCTCATCCTTATGGGGGAGTTCTGGTTCCTGTTTTGGGTCCAACTCTGTGCTGGGAGAAGACATGTCCTGATGTTGAGCAAACATCGCCAGCCATGATCAGGCCCTCTAAGAGGGACTGTCCTGTGGAAGAAATGAGAGTTGAGCCTTGGAAAGGAGTATCAGCTCTCTTATGCTATTAGGATCATCACCTCTTCTCTTGTATAGCTTTGGGTCCAGGCCCCTGATTGGGGAGGAGGCAGAGCCTTTGTCACCTTGTACCCTGGGCTGGAAGGGCAAAGAACCCCTCCTCTATACCCTGAACTGGAACCCCCAGGAACTCTGAAGGGTTTGGGTTTCCCTTCTCTCACCCTGCACTGGGCTCCCCCTGCCATGCCTTTTGCACACACACACACCCAGCAGCCACCTCCCTAACCCTCTGTTCCCATGTGGCCTATATCCTTCCCTACATCCTGATATGTACTATTTTCACCCCTTGGGTGGCAGCAATAAATAAGAAAGAGGAATCTATTGCTGGTGTTTAAACTGCAGAAAACTGTAGCACAGCAAACCTGTCATGCTATAGGGAACTCTCTTCTCTGTCCCACTTTGTGTTTTTGAGGTTCATCTGTGCTGCCCCTGCAGCTCTACTCTCATTTTCTTTCTTTCTTTTTCTTTTTTTGAAACAAAGCCTCAAGCTATCTACCCTCAAGCTGGGTAGAGTGCTGTGGCATCACAGCTCACAGCAACCTCCAACTCCTGGGCACAAGCAAGTCTCCTGCCTTAGCCTCCCAAGTAGCTGGGACCACAGGTGCCCACCACAACGCCTGGCTATTTTTGGTTGCAGCCGTCATTGTTGTTTGGCGGGCCTGGGTTGGATTGAAACCTGCCACCTTAGGTGTATGTGGCTGGTGCCTTAGCCACTTGAGCCACAGGCGCCCAGTCCTTTCTTTTTTTTTAATAGAGACAGTCTCACTTTATCGACCTTGGTAGAGTGCCGTAGTGTCACATAGCTCACAGCAACCTCCAACTCTTGGGCTTAGGTGATTCTCTTGCCTCAGCCTCCCACCTAGCTGGGACTACAGGTGCCCACCACAACACCCGGCTATTTTTTTGTTGCAATTTGGTCGGGGTGGGTTTGAAACTGCCACCCTTGGTGTATGGGGGTCGTGCCCCACCCACTGAGCCACAGGCACCACCTCTACTCCCTTCTGTTTTTTTGGCTGGGGCTGGGTTTGAACTTGCCACCCTCTCAGCGTATGGGGCCGGCATACTACTCTTTGAGCCACAGGCGCCGCCCTACTCCCATTTTCTATTGATTAGTTTCCACATTGATAAATGGGTTGCTTGGGCAGTGCCTGTGGCTCAGTGAGTAGGGCGCTGACCCCATATACCAAGGGTGGTAAGGTTCAAACCTGGCCCTGGCCAAACTGCAACAAAAAATAGCCAGGCATTGTGGCGGGCATTTGTAGTCCCAGCTGCTCAGGTGGCTGAGGCAAGAGAATCGCCTAAGTCCAAGAGCTGGAGGTTGCTGTGAGCTGTGATGCCATGGCACTCTACTGAGGGCAACAAAGTGAGACTCTGTCTCTTAAATAAATAAATAAATAAATGGATTGCCACATAACCTCCCTGGGCCACCTCTAGGGAACATTAAGACATCTGCACACTCCTCCCTAGGCTGGAGTGCAGTCTTTTCAGGTGTGCCCACGTCCTCTTGGCCAGGAACAGGAAGCAGGTGTCAGGGGACCCTGGTTCTGTGTCGTGCCATGCTGCTCACCCACTGCACACTCCAAGTGGCTCTCCAAGACAAGGGGCCCCAAGGGAGCATGGCACAGGTAGTGGATAATAGCTTTTTGCCATGGAGTTCCCTGGTCCCTGAGGTCCTCTAGACGTGAAAATAGCTTCCTCTGCATCCCCTACTCCGCCCCCATACCATCAAAGTGTTTTTGCTGCCAGCTTGCAGGATCAGTCACCCTCTGGAACAGCAGTGATAGTCCTAGCTACAACCACTTACAGTGTGCCTACTGGATGTCAGGCACCGCTCCAAGACCTAGGACTGGATTGTCAATGTCCACAAGATGAGGAAGTGGCCACTTTTCTTACCCCCAGTTTACAAATGAGGAAACTGATGTAGAAAAGGTTGAGACACTTATTTTCTCCCCTGTACCTACCACTGATAAGCCTAAGTCAGATCTGAACCTCGTCACCAGGCCCCAAGGTCAACTGTTGTCTGGTTCTGTATGGCCTTTGAGGGGAGGGCTACTGCTTCTAAACCTCCCCAGGGACTGCCAGACCCACCAGGGCCCAACAGGCCTCAGGAGTAGGTGCCCTCTGCCTTCCTCCTCCATCCTCTAAACCAAGGTTCTTGGGTGGGGGTCTACCTTGTATGTCTCTCCCCCCACACACACTTATCCAGCAGATGATGTGGGACAAGTCAATTCTTCCCAAGCCTTAGTTTCCTCATTGGTAAAATGGAATCAATAATAGTCTCACCTCATGACACTGTTTGCAGGTCAAAATAAGACATTTTGTGGTGATCCAAAATAAGGTCTGGGGCCCACAGGGGGTCCCATGAATGGTGTGGTTGGTTTAGGAGGGAAAGTTGGATAATTTTGAGGGCTGAATTCATTCTCAAAATAAAATCTATCCCTGCTGATGGTCAGAAAAGAATGTCCTCCCTCTGTACAGCTAAGGAAACAACAACCAAAGCAAACAGACAACCTTCAAAGTGGGAAAAGATATTTGCGTATTATGGATCATACAAAAGCTTAATATCTAGGATCTATAGAGAACTCAAATTAACAAAAAAGCCTGAAATAGGGCGGTGCCGTATACCGAGGGTGGCAGGTTCAAACCCAGCCCTGGCCAAACTGCAACAAAAAAATAGCTGTGCATTGTGACAGGCACCTGTAGTCCCAGCTACTTGGGAGGCTGAGGGAAGAGAATCGCCTAAGCCCGGAGTTGGAGGTTGCTGTGAGCTGTGTGATGCCACGGCACTCTACTGAGGGCAATAAAGTGAGACTCTGTCTCTCCCCGCTACCCCCACCCGAAAAAGCCTGAAATAGGCTTAGTGCCTGTGGCTCAAGCGGCTAAGGCGCCAGCCACATACACCAGAGCTGGTGGGTTCAAATCCAGCCCGGGCCTGCCAAACTACAATGAAAACTGGAACCAAACAAAAATAGCTGGATGTTGTGGCAGGTGCCTGAGGTCCCAGCTACTTGGGAGGCTGAGATGAGAACTGCTTAAGCCCAGTAGTTTGAGGTTGCTGTGAGCTGTGATGCCAGGGCACTCTACCCAGGGGGACAGCTTGAGGCTCTGTCTCAAAAAAAAAAAAAAAAAGGAAAAAAGCCCGAAATAATCCCATATATCACTGTGCAAGACAGATGAATAGAATCTTCTCTGGCTCGGTGCCTGTGGCTCAAGTGGCTAAGGCACCAGCCACATACACCTAAGGTGGTGGGTTTGAATCCAGCCCGGACCCGCCAAACAACAATGATGTCTGAGGCTCGGCGCCTATAGCTCAACCGGCTAAGGCACCAGCCACGTACACCCAAGGTGGCGGGTTCGAATCCCCAGCCCAGACCCGCCAAAAACAACAATGACAGCTGCAATCAAAAAATAGCCGGGCGTTGTGGCGGGCGCCTGTGGTCCCAGCTACTTGAGAGGCTGAGGCAGGAGACTTGCTTGAGCCCAGGAGTTGGAGGTTGCTGTGAGCTGTGAAGCCATGGCACTCCACCCAGGGGGATAGCTTGAGGCTATGTCTCAAAAAAAAAAAAAAAAGAATCTTCTCTAAAACAAGGCTTGGCGCCTGTGACTCAAGTGACTCAGGTGCCAGCCACATATACCTGAGCTGGTGGGTTCAAATCCAGCCCAGGCCCACCAAACAACAATGATGACTGCAACCAAAAAGTAGCAGGGCGTTGTGGCGGGCGCCTGTAATCCCAGCTACTAGGGAGGCAGAGGCAGGAGAATCGCTTGAGCTCAGGAGTTGGAGGTTGCTGTGAGCTGTGATGCTACAGCACTCTACCCAGGGCGACAGCTTGAGGCGCTGTCTCAAAAAAAAAAAAAAAAAAAGAAGAAGACAGATGAATGACTAACAAACATATGAAAAATGTTCATTGTCCCTAATCATCAGAGAAATGCAAATCAAAATTACCCTGCGATACCACTTAACCCCAGTGAGAATGGCCACATCCCAAAATCTCAAAGCTGCAGATGCTGACATGGATAGGGAGACAAGGGAACACTGCAAATGAATACAACCTTTTTAGAAGGAAATATGGAGAATCCTCAAAGAACTCAAATTAGACTTCTCATTTGATCCTGCAATCCCATTACTAGGCATCTACCCAGAAGAAAAAAAGAATCCTTTTATCATAAGGATATTTGCATTAGACTGTCAAAGTTCAATTTACATTTGCCAAAATGTGGAAACAACCTAAATGCCAACCAACCCAGGAATGGATTAACAAGCTGTGGTATATGTATACCATGGAATACTATTCAGTCACTAAAAAAAAATGGAGACTTTACATCTTTGTATTAACCTGGATGGAGGTGGAATACATTCTTCTTAGTAAAGCATCACAAGAATGGAGAAGCAAGAATCCAATGTACTCAATTCTAATATGAAGGCAGTAGATGAGCTAATACAAGGCGGGGTAGGGGAATAAGCAAGTAGGTAGAGGGAAGGAGGGAGGGATTGGGGGTCATGGTGTTTGGCACACCTCTTGGGGACAAGACACAGTTATAAGTGGGACTTTGTCTAACAAATGGAATCAATGTAACCTAATCCTTTGTACCCTCAATGAATCTCAAACAATAAAAAAATAATAATAATGAGTTGCAACTAAAATGTGGGACTTTATCTAACAAAGCAGGTGTCAGGGGACCCTTCTGCTGTGTTGTAGCACTGTAGTACAGGGTTACGGCAACAGCCACATACACAGAAGGTGGCAGATTCGACCAGCCCGGTCCAGCTAACCAACAATGACAACTGCAACAGAAGGTAGCTGGGCATTGTAGTGGGTGCCTGTAGTCCCAGCTACTTGGGAGGCAGAGGCAAGAGAATCACTTGAGCCCAAGAGTTTGAGGTTGCTGTGAGCTGTGATGCTACAGCACTCGACGGAGGGTGACATTGTGAGACTCTGTCTCAAAAAAAAAAAAAAAAAGAGGATTGCAACTAAGCAATAAAACTTTAAAATATCAGGTTAATGTTTTACAAATGTATATTTTATTATTTTTCTTCCCCCCCCCCTTTTTTTTTCTGAGACAGAGTCTTACTATGTTGCTCTTGGTAGAGTACCGCAGTGTCACAGCTCACAGCAACCTCAAACTCTTGGGCTCAAGCGATTCTCTTGCCTCAGCCTCCCAAGTAGCTGGGACTACAGGCTCCTACCACAATGCCCAGCTGTTTTTTTGTTGTAGTTGTCATTGTTGTTTGGCAGGCCCAGGCAGGGTTCGAACAACCTTGGTGTATGTGGCTGGCACCCTAACCACTGAGCTACAGGCACCAAGCCTACAAAGGTATATTTTAAAATGATCTTGTAAATTTTTCATTAAATATTAATTTTCACAATAAAAAAAAAGAATGTCTGGGTGGCACCTGTGGCTCAAAGGAGTAGGGCGCAGGCCCCATATGCTGAAGGTGGGGCCTTCAAACCCATCCCCAGCCAAAAACAAGAGAATATCCTCCCAGACTCTCCCCTCTAGGAGGAGGTTGTTAAGCCCAGACACAGAGGAATGCTCCAGGGGTCTGTTCAAGTCAGGGCCATGTAGCAGACAGAGTCAGGTTGAAAAGGAGGGAAGGATGTTCTAAGCATACAGAATAGGGGCAGCAAAACCACAGGTTGTTGGCTTGAGGAGGACTGTGATCAGAGAGGAGGCACAGAACGTGGCAGGGTCTTATCCTGACCTGCCAGGGTGGAAGGTGTGAGGAAGGCTGACTGTGTCCTGCAGGCCCCAGAGAACCATCCACCTCAGGGACCGCTTGAGGTTTCCAAGCCTCTATCCAGCTGCAGCTGGGAAATAGCTTGATGGGGAGAAGCTAGGGGTGGCAGAAGACAGGACAGGTGTGGGGACAGATTTGAGGGCTGTGTTAGGCAAGGGCTAGGGGCAACCCTCAGGGGAGGAGCCGCACAGAGGTCTTGAATGGCGCCCAGGGTCCCCCAATCAGATTCTCTGCATCACTCCACTGGGACTCCCAACAGCTCTACTGGAGTCCCACCTGCCGGCCCCTAGCTGAGGAGCGTCCCCTCGCCCCTAACCCTATCCTTGGTCTCTGAGGCTCGTGGACTTTGGATTCCCCTCCTGGCAGTTCCACTGCTGTGAAAGGAGGCGGAGCGACCCCCACAGAAAGCGGCCTCGCCCCCAGGGGAGCTTCAAGACCAACTCTAGCGAGGCCCAGCAGCCTGGGCTCCCTCTTCTCTCTCCATCCCAACGCCTACCTGTGGGGATCCCAGCGGGTACTGCGGAGACTCGCCTGGGCGGGGCCGCCAAGCAGTTATAGTTGGGCCCAAGGGGTGGGGGGGACCACTGTTCACCTGCCTCCAGCCTCCTGCCCTGCGGCTCCCGACACCCCAGTTCCCCTGCGCGCCCAGACCCAGCCAAGCAGGTTTGTAGCTCGCCCTGCCGGGCGGCCGTCCACAAGAGCACCCTGGAGCGGAGACCGAAGGTGCGGGGGGCTCCTGCGAGCCGGCCACTGCTCGCGTTGCTGATGCTCCCGCTCCTGCTGCCGCCGCCCGCCGGCGCCTGGTACAAGCACGTGGCGAGTCCCCGCTATCACACCGTGGGCCGGGCAGCCGGCCTGCTCATGGGGCTGCGCCGCTCGCCCTACCTGTGGCGTCGCGCTCTGTCTCCAGCCGCCCGGCCCCTCGCCTGGAGTGCCCTCTCACCCGGGCCGGCTGCCCGCGATGCTCTCCTGCTTCCCTCGGGGCTTCAGGAGTTGTGGGACACGAGATCTAGGAGCTCCCAGGCGGGACTCCCCGTCATCCGTGCGTCTCGGAGCCCACGCGGGGAGCTGCCATCTATACTGGAGCTGCGTTTGGGTCCCACTCAGCGGAGCGGAGCACGTACGTGAGGGGAGGGAGGGAAGTCGGGACCGCAGCGGGACCGGTAGCACCACAGACCCTAGGCCCAGCTGTAGCACATGTCCGTGCATACAGAGGTACCCTCCGGCCCCTCTGTCCTTCAGTCAGTGCTGAGAAAGGCCTTCCCGAAGCAGCCTCTACTCTAGTGGCCCGGAGCAGTAGCGCAGGGGTGGGGGCACATGGCCTCCTCCCCACAGACCTGCTCTGTTCTTTCTAGAGCCTTCGGAGAGACGTCTCCCGCCCAACCATGGCCCCTGCAGCAAACTGCCTTAGCCAGACACTGCCTGGCCCTAGGATCGCCCTGAGAGCCTTCCCTACCCAAATTGATCCCGTACCTGACTCAAGAGGAGTCGCTGCAGCTTACGGGGCACAGCTCGCCGCCCTGGCCAGGATGACCCTCCGGTCAATAAAAACCGCTAATTTTTGCGCCCCGGCGTGTGACCCTTTTCCTCTGCACTGTGTACTTTGCCATCTCCCTTTAGGGTGCAAACAGCAATCCCACGCCCTGACAAATGTCAGGAGCTCACTCGCTGACCAACCCGCAGGGATCTGCATGTCCTTGGGGGTCAGAAGAGGGAAGCTAGGCAGAGACGCTACAGGCTCTTGAGTTCCCTCCACAGCTGGTGCTGCACTTTGCTGTTTGGGGTGGGTCATTAGACCCGTGCCAGCTCCCCCCGCGGCCTCCGAGACGCATGGAGGACGGGGAGTCCCACCTAGGAGCTCCTAGATCTCCTGTTCCACGGTTCCTGAAGCCCTGAGGGAAGCAGAGTCTGATAACCCCATTGACTCCTGTGGGAGGAAGGGGCAAGACAGACCCTAGGCCCGACTTCCATCCACCCAGCTGTACAGAAAAGGAAAAGCTGGAGCTCTCAACCTAGCCTCCTAGGAGCACCCGAGGGTGTCCCCTCACTATGTCTTCTGGCCAGTTTGGGTGAATACACCTCTCCCCACTGTTAGTTTCTATCTCATCCCAGGCAGCCCACCCAGACTTTTCTCCTTTCCTCTATCTCCCAACATTCATTCCAAACCTGGATCTCTTTGAACTCAGCCCAGGGCTTCCACAGAGGAGGTAGTACCCTCCTAGCCCTTCCTCATGCCAAGCCCTCTGGGGGGAGGAGCTCATCTACAACCCATCTTTCTTCCTCAGTAACCCCTCCGCCTTGTACCCACTCTGCATTTCCAGACACTGGCTCCAGCAGCCAAGTTGTCCTGCTGGGCCATCTTGAATGCCAAAGTTCTTCCTTCCTGGTTCTTCCAGCCCTTCCCCCTCTGGTCTCTCTTCTATCTTCTTTATTTTTATTTATTTATTTTTTTGAGACAGAGCCTCAAGCTGTCCCCCTGGGTAGAGTGCTGTGGGATCACAGCTCAAAGCAACCTCCAACTCCTCGGCTCAAGCGGGTCTCCTGCCTCAGCCTCCCAAGTAGCTGGGACCATAGACACCTGCCACAACACCTGGCTATTTTTTGGTTGCAGCTCTCGTTGTTGTTTGGCGGGCCTGGGCTGGATTTGAACCCCCAGCTCAGGTGTATATGGCTGGCGCCTTAGCGGGAGTCACTGTATTCTGACGTCATCTTCTCTGGAGCCCTCCCTAGGCCATGTTGCAAGGTCTCCTATTAAGACCACCCAGCAAGGACTAGAGGAACAGTGGTCCCAATGGTACCCTGTGGAACCAGCTCTCACATTCCTGCCCTTCTTCCCTTGCTGGTCATTCTTTTTTTTTTTGACAGAGCCTCAAGTTGTCCCCCTGGGTAGAGTGCTGTGGCATCACAGCTCACAGCAACCTCCAACTCCTGGGCTCAAGCGAGTCTCCTGCCTCAGCCTCCCAAGTAGCTGGGACCACAGGCACCCGACACAACTCCTGGCTATTTTTGGTTACAGCCGTCATTGTTGTTTGGCGGGCCCAGACTGGATTCGAACCTGCCACCTTAGGTGTATGAGGCTGGTGCCTTAGCCACTTAAGCCACAGGCACTGAGCCAGGTCATTCTTCTTGATCTCCCGGGTGCATCCTTCTCCCAACACCCAAATGAGAAGGCTCCTGTTTACTTCACCCATTCTATGAACCTGGACCCCTAAATTTTTTATTGCAGATTAACATGAGGGTACACACAATTAGGTTATATTGTTTGCATATGTAAGGTAAAATCCCAGTTGTAGTTGAGTCCTTCACCCAGGAAGTGTACCATGTACCTGTACTGAACTCCTAAATGTATTTATCTCGAGTCCACCCAGCCCTTTCCCAGGGTCTGTACTGGAGGAAGAAGTGGTCACAGATGTCTTGGGTGGACCTGTTCTCTCTCTGAGCTTACTCCTCTCCAGCTCCTGCCCTGCTCTTCACAGAACCTAACTTTTAGGAACATGGATGTCTGATCTTGTTACCCCCAAATGCACAATGTCTTAAGTGCCCCCCACTGTCTATGGGACAGTATCTGTGCCCTCACCCTGGGCCACAGGGCTGACCCTGTCTCCCTCTCCCTCTCACTGCCCCTCCCTTCCCTTCTGTCCTCTCCCAGCTTGTAGGATCCCTGTACATTCCAGAAGAGCCTAGGAGGACACCTACCCTATTGCCCTTTCCTCATGCTGTCCCAGCCCCAGGGTCTTCCCTTACTCAGGCTAAGGGGCATAAAGCTCTGTTTCCCCATTGCTTGCCATCATCTGGTGCCAAGTGGTCCTCAAATGTTTGGTCACAAGTGCTGGGTCACTTGCGAAGGACCTAGATTTCACGGTGCTGGTAGGTACCCAGAGAGGTTGGTGTCAGGTCAGGCTTCAGTAGAGGCCAGGCTTCTGTTCTCGGCCTACCACCCTCCCATGCCCCTAGGATGCCAGCCTCACCCCAATCCCTTCCTCGCAGGACTGGTTAGGGTTGGACGCTTGGACCACGCAACTCCACCGATTCCAGCCAGGCGGCGCTGCGGGGCAGCTGTTCCAGGCGACAGCTACCTACCGGCGCCTCCAGCTCTGGGCGGGGCTGGGAGCGAGTGGTAGGTGTGGTCCGCTGTGGGGCGGGGCCCTGCGGGCCGCCGGGTGAGAAACCCCATTCTCCGCGGCAGGTTTCCTTCTCTCCACTCTCTTCGATCCTGGCCCTCGCTATTTCTCCCCTTCCCTCCCGCTTTCGTCTCTGGGTCTCAGTTGGTTTCCTCTCTCCTTCCGTCGCGCTGGTCCCACCTGCTCGTTTCGAGCTTTAAAGAGACAAGGTGTGTCTGAGGGAGGGAGCCTTCAGGAGGTCCGGTTATGCTCTTGGGGCCATTAACGCCCATGAAGGAGGCAGCGCCTGCCTGGGAAGCTCTTGACCATCAATGGGGCCTCAGACTAGCTGTTCTAACCTCAGACAGGGTCCGGGCCTCTGTCCATGGCCACTTCCCATTCCTGATCGTCTCTGAAGCCTTGTAGGAGGGATGCAGGTTCAATGCCCAGAGGAAAGACCCTTGCTGCAGCTGGAGCCCAAGTGCAATCCTCAACCCAGGTGGACCCTCCAACAGCACAGAGGAGGGAAAGACTGAAGACTGCTCTCCCTCTGTCACAGAGGTGACTCACACTTGGTACCAAGTTGGCAGGGGTGGCCTTAGGGGATGGTGTGGATGGGGGAATCTCTCAGGCCTCCGGTTGCCCCTGACTTGCCCTTTTTCCTCCTGCACCTGGCCCCATCCACACTGTGCAGAACTAGCCAAAGAAGGCCCACCCTCCTCTATTCCATTTTTTTTTTTTTAAGAGACAGAGTGTCACTTTATTGCCCTCAGTCACAGCTCACAGCAACCTCCAACTCCTGAGCTTAGGCAATTCTCTTGCCTTGACCACCTGAGTAGCTGGGGCTATAGGTGCCCACCACAAGGCCCAGCTATTTTTTGTTGTTGTTGTTGTTGTTGTTGCAGTTTGACCCGGCCAGGTTTGAACCTGCCACCCTCGGTATATGGGGCCAGTGCTCTACCCACTGAGCCACAGGTGCTGCCCCTCTATCCCTTTTTTTTTGGCTGGGGCTGGGTTAGAACCTGCCACCTCCAGTATATGGGGCCAGCTCTCTACTCCTTGAGCCACAGGCAGCTTAGAGCTCCAAACATTTCTCAAGTCCCCACCTCAGAGCCAGGCCTTGGAGAGTTTGTCCATGAGAATACTGGTCACCCTTCCCTACCTGATAGTCCAGCCCTCCATATGCACTCTGGCCTCTCTCACTGATCCTGCTACCACCTGAAACTGTTACCTCGGCCTTTATTTTGTTCCTATTACCTACTTTGCTAGGTGCCCACTTCCTTTGCTACCCATCTTTGTTGCCTTTGTTACTCTGTGACCTTTCTTGGTACTCCTTCAGCTTCCTTTTTGTTTTAGGAACTCCTTTGTTACTCTGTAACTGCAGTGTCCTTCACACTACTTCTTTGATTCTTTGCCCCTAGCTGTGACCTCATGTCCCTGGCTACTTTCCTTCCATCAGTGGTGTCTTCAGTCACAGGCAGGAAGATGCAGCTGAATCCCTGGCTGCTGAAGGCTGGCGAGGATCCAAGACTAATGAAGAGAGTACACTAAAGAGTGGTTGAGGAGTTCTGCAAGCCCCGGATGGAGATCTGCCCCCTCCCCAATCTGGGGCTTTCTCATCCAGCCACTTCCCTGGACTCTGATCTAGCCACAAAGCTATAGGCTAGGGGGCGGGCACAGTGACTCATGCCTGTAATACTAGCACTCTGAGAGACTGAGGCAGGTGGATTGCCTGAGCTCAGGAGTTCAAGACCAGCCTGAGCAAGAGCAAGACCCTGTCTCTAAAAAAAAAAAAAAAAGGTCTAGCATTGTGGTGGGTGCCTTTAGTCCCAGCCAGGCTGAGGAATTGCTTGAGCCCAAGAATTTGAGGTTGCTGTGAGCTATGATGCCATGGCACTCAACCACAGGGTGACTGAGTGAGACTCTGTCTCAAAAAATAAAATAAAATAAAAAAGCTATAGGCTGGCAGCTTTGGGGTGGGCCTAGTTTTTGTGTGATGACCCCTAAGCCCCACCTGGATGTGGTGTGTGGGGTACAGGATTGGCCACACTGTCCACACCCATCCTCAAAGTTTCCAAGGGCAGCAGCACCAGGCTGGGTACAGACAGGCATCCTCTGGACAGTCAGACAGTCAGCTAGATGTGACCAGCCAGGCTGAAGCCTATGGCAGCCTCCACCAGGAATTGCAGAGGTGTGGGTGGGAGAGCAGCCATTCAGCCTCAGCCTAAGTGGCTTTTAGGGCTAGCTGCTGGGGTGTGGGCACCCAGGGGAGCCACAGCCCAGGAGGCTGCCCAGAGGCAGGCCTTGCTCTTAGGTGGGGGCTGGGAAGCCCAGGCCAAGGGCATTGGAGAGAGGAGAGGAACAGGGGAGGACTGAGCCAAGCCTGCTTCTCCCATCCACATGGGGAATTGTCTGGGCTGGCAGGGCCTGATCCCTAGGAACCAGGTATGTGCAGGGGGCCTGGCTGGGCTGGGGAGGGGTAGATGGTACCTGGGACTGGGCCATCTTCCTGTATCTGAGAGCAAGAAAGAGCTTCACAGCCAAGAGTATAGACTCCAAATCTCACAGCTCTGGGCCTCTTCCTTCTCCAGACCTCAGCTTCCTGATCTGTAACGTGGCCTGGGTGCCCTATGTTCCAGGTAAAATGCACTCAGAGAGGCACCGCAGTGCACAGTGATTCTCCATTGTGATTATTATTGTCCAGCTGGGGAAGAGGGGACACTCATGCTTGAGTAGGTAGGAGGGCTGAGGGCAGGAGAGAAGAGACCTGTAGGTCCTGCTTCATGTGGAATAGCTCCTCAGTGCACTGACCACTGCCCCTACCTTAGTGACCAAAGTCCTCAGGGCAGTTCATTCCAGGTCAGCAAAGACCCTCAGGTTTCAGCCAGACAAGCTCATATCCTTCCCCCAGCCTGTTCCAAGCCAGGGATTGTGAAGTCACAGTCTAGACCTGAGGTAGACTGGGACACAGGTGAGCGGCCCCAGCAAAGGGAGGGAATGGACAGGCACTGCACATAGTCCAAACATTCCCTGAGAAGGACAGGGAGTCACCCAGTCACTGGCCTCCAGGATCCAAGGAGCGGTTGCTTCGTGCCACTTTTAAATGACCGCTTTCCTTCCTGGGACTGCACTGGGCTGGGCAGCTTTGACTGCAGGAGGGATCCAGATACAGGGACAGCAGAGTGGGAGAAAGCAGGGGGAGTGGAGGGGTGCAGCAGGGCTTCTTGAGGAGGGTGGGGAGGGCTGGGACCGTTGTTCTTACATTGAGGTACCTATGTGGGGTCCCTTGGCCTTGAGACCCTTTCTTCAAACTTTCCCTGACCTCAAGAACCTGCCTCCTTGCCACGCATGGACCCAGTAGGTGTCCAATAAATGTGCCTGGAATAGAAAGCACAGGCGCTGGAGCCAAGGAGGCTGCCCAGAGTAGGGGCGAGGCAGAGGGGGTCCCAGTGGCAGCGTCTTTGCAGAGACCCCTCAGCCGGCGATCACCCAGGCAGGGGCCGGCTGAGCTGGCTTGGTCCCGGGGCGGGGGCTGCCAGGCGGCGTGGGCGGGGAAAGGGCGGGCGCGGGGGCGGTGCCCCAACCAAGCCCCAGTCTGAGCCCGAGGCGACGCAAGCCGAGCGGGAGCCGGAGGCTGCCGAGGGTCCCTGCGTCGCCGCCTCCGCGCCGCCCCTTTGCCCTGTCTGCGGGTGCCAACCCGCAGCTGGCTGGTGGGCAGCGGGCGCCATGGCCGCGCCAGAGCCGCTGCGGCCGCGCCTGTGCCGCCTGGTGCGCGGCGAGCAGGGCTACGGTTTCCACCTGCACGGCGAGAAGGGCCGTCGTGGGCAGTTCATCCGGCGCGTGGAGCCGGGCTCCCCAGCCGAGGCGGCCGCGCTGCGCGCCGGAGACCGCCTGGTTGAGGTCAACGGCGTCAACGTGGAGGGCGAGACGCACCACCAGGTGGGTGCCTCGCCCCGGCCCTCTCCGGGGAGCGCGCCCCTGTTGGGCCCGGCGGGAGTCGCATCTGGGCCTGCGGCGGGCTCCTAGGGGGCGATGGGACGTGGCCCAGAGCCAGTGGCCGCCAGCCTCCTTCCTAGTCCTCCCACAGGAAGCTCAGTCCTGTCTCGGGGGTGGAGGAGAATTCTGGCAGGGAGGGGCCCGCACTGCGGTTGCCCTGGCCCTGGGCCCTCAATGTGCCACGCTTGAGGGTGTTGGGCAAATTGGAATGTCTCCATGCAGGTGGAGACCTGGGGGCCGTTCTGAGTGCATACATGCGTGCGTGTGCACACTGGGTATAAGTGTGTGGGCAGGTTCCTCTGGAGTCATCTATGTGTGCACACATCTGCCTATGTGTGCCCAGAATGGGGTCACAGTAAAGCATCTGTGTGTGTCTGCATCTGTGTTTGTGCTGGACTGTGTGCATCGAGTGTACAAGGCTGCAGACCTGTGTGTTTATAGGAGGGTAGGATCTGAAATGCTGGATGCAGACAAGTTGAGCTGTGTGTGTGTGTTGGGAGTATGCTTATTCAACCCTGTGTGTCTCCATGCCTGCCTGAGTACTCTTCACTGTGTCTCTGGATCAGGTGTGTCTGGGTCCAGTGGGAGCTGACCACTGGTGGCAGTACATTTCTTAGCTCTTCCTCAGAGGCTACCTAGTGCAGCAGGGGTCACTGCTAAAGTACCTGCCTCCTGCTGTTGGACAGATGGGAGGCAAGGAAGAGCAGGCTCTCTTCTGAGGGTTGGCTCACCTGAGATCCTGGTTGGGGCCTAGCCTCCCTACACTCCTTTTACTCTGGGTCCTCTGGGTCCCTCACAGCACCAGTGAATCTGTGACCTGTCTGCATGACCAGGTCTGGGGCAGATTCGTTTTTGGCTAGGCTAAGACCTGAACCCCTGTTCTACACTGGGGGCCTTACTTGTTCTTCTGTCTGCCATTCTTCTGTCTTTTACCCAGACTGTTGATTCGATAGGGCTGTTTGCTGAAGAAGGGTAGGCGTCAGGACTAGAGGCTATGGCCTGGCAGGCTGTGCCAAGGGCTGGCATAGTTGGTGCCCAGCCTCTGTTTAAGAGTCTCTGTCCCCCTTGCCCTAATAGCACCTGTGTAGGGCTGCACCTGTGGCTCAGTGGGTAGGGCGTCGGCCCCATATACCAAGGGTAGCGGGTTCAAGCCTGGCTCCCGCCAAATTGCAACAAAAAATAGCCAGGCGTTGTGGTGGGTGCCTATAGTCTCAGCTACTCAGGAGGCTGAGGCAAGAGAATCACCTAAGCCCAAGAGTTGGAGGTTGCTGTGAGCTGTGTGACACCATGGCACTTTACCAAGTGAGACTCTATCTCTACAAAATAATAATAGTAATAATAATAATAATAATGCCTGCGTATCCAAGGCCCCTGGGTAGTCATCTCTGAGAGCTTCACACACAGAACCATGTCAGACCCTCCCCTCTATCCCAGGAAAGTAGGAGTGCAATTGCAACCCCTATTTTACAGATGAATAAAGTGATACTCAGAGATTTGGGGGGACTTCTCTGGGTCACATAGGAAGCAGGGTGCTAGGTTCCTCCTGGCTGCCCTTCTCTGGATCATGGAGAGAGAGGAGGAACAGAGGAGGGCTGTGTGAAGATTTTCAGACTCCTATTTCAGACTCCTGTGTGTTGACACCTGCTGAGCCCAGCAGCTGGTGGGAGTCCCGTCCACCCTTCCTTCCCTGATGCCGAATGGTACTATTCCTCTCCCTGTGAGGATGCTGGCCTCTTGCCTGCTCCAGATAGTTCTTAGGCACCTGCACAGACACACAGATGGCCATCATGCTGCAGCTGTGCCATAGGTGGACATCCTCCTTCACCTCACTGGCTGGATCTGAATGCTGCTTCTGGGGCTGGGGTTTAGACTCCCACACTGCACCACCAAGAAAGACCCAGAAAGACACACCTCACCCTCAAACCCAGACTGAGAGACAGACTCCCGAACAGATGGATGCATGTGAGCAAATGCGCACACACATGCAGATGCACATGCAGTCCGAAAGCCTGCAGTTTAGCCATGCACCATCTTCATTATTTTCAGGCAGACTGACTCATCTAGCTGGCTGCAGTCCTTTCCCTGGCCCTCCTGGAGAAGACCTTGGGCTGAGGGCAAGGCCTTAGGAGGACCCCGAAGCCTGTGCTGCCTGGGCCCCAGTGTTAGGAGCCTGGAGCAGAGGGAGGGAACACTGGAGCTGGGGGCAAGGGGCGGGGCCAGCAAGCCTTTCAGTCCAGCCGCCCACCTTGCAGTCTAGCTGCCTGCCTGTGCCCAGGCCAGCCCAGAGTGGTGCCACTGCCCATGGGCTACCCAGGGTGTCAGCCTCTGACCTGCTCTCGCCCCCTGCCCTTGCTCCTCCCAGGTGGTACAGAGGATCAGGGCTGTGGAGGGGCAGACGCAGCTGCTGGTGGTGGATAAGGAAACTGATGAGGAGCTGCACCGGCGGCAGCTGACCTGCACTGAGGAGATGGCCCAGCGGGGGCTCCCGCCTATGCATGACCCCTGGGAGCCCAAGTCGGACTGGGCACGTGTGGTCAGCGTTGGCTCTGATGCTGGCAAGAAGGTATGGCGGGCTCCACCCACAGGGACCACCAAGCCCCTCTGAGAGACACTGTCTCAGTCTCCTGACAACCGTCTTTGCCTCTGGTCACCTCCAGAAGTCCCTGTCTTTTCTGCCTCTTGGGCTCCCTTCTCTGCCCCAGCAACTACCATCTGTGTCCCTGATGACTGCCCTTTTGGCCAGTGGAGGCCATGCTTTCCTCCTTCACTTCTAAACCAGTGGGGACAGAACAGCCTGGCCTGTCCTCTTATCTGGGACACTCAAAGGCCACCTGGCCTAGGGAGGGGTCATTCCAACAGGCCATATTCCCCTCCTCCTGCCCGGTGAGTGAGGAACACTGGCCAGAGTTGCTACGACATTCCAGGTCTGGGTATGCCCAGCCTTGTGCATGTCTGTCTGTCTGGGGAGTCTGAAAGTGCTGTGAAGGCTGTGGATAGGGCTGGCCACTATAGGCAGCAGCATTGGGGCTGAGGACGGGACACTCTGTGCTGGACCCAGCATGGGAGGTAGGGTGGGGGTGGCGTGGGCTGGGCTGGGCTAGGTCAGCTATGTGCTGGCCTCTGCAGCCTATTACCCCTCTTGCTGCTGGGTCCTGGCAGCCCTCACAGGAGCTTCTGAGGTGGGCCCAACAAATACCTCCCTTTGTTGTTCCTCCTGGGCCCCTGCTGGGTAGCACCTTTCTCTTACTTCCAACTCCTCCACCCCAGGCCAGGAGACCTGGAATAGAACAGGGAAGGGCCTGTTCCGTGTCTTTCTAGGTAGCCAGGCCTGGAAGGCAATGTACCTCAAGGGTACGAGGAAAAGCCTGAGGCTGTTGGTTTTGCCTTCTTGAAAGCCCTGATATTATTGTCACTCACACCCTCTGCCCTTTTCTTCTTTTTTAAAAAAGTCCTTTAGAGGATTTGCATTCAGTGGCATGAGTGGTGGTGGTGTCAGATCTAAAGCAGGGGATCTTGACTCTTCCATTTCCCTTTCTCATGTTTCCCCTTTGAGCTGACTGTACCTGTGAAATGAGCCTCATGGGGCCTGTTTTAGTGGGGACACACCATTCCTGGTGGGAAACCCAGCCTGGGAATTGGAACCTATGGGACACTTTTTGTTCCCTGGGACTCAGGGGCAGGACATGAGAGTAGTGAGGGCTGTTCCCTTGGACTAGAGGCTGGCTGGCACTATGGGAGGCACAGGGTCCCAGGTCCCCTTCCCCCAGGCTAAGGTAGGAGCTCCCCCTTTCCCGGGTACCCAGTCCCGCTCCCAGGAGGAAGCCCCCCTCCCTCAGGCATTTGTCCATTGATTTAGACACAAATGGCCGAGTTCACCTTCCGGTGGAAAAATCCACCCTCTGGCCTTGTCTGGAGGGTGGGGTGGTTGAGGCATCTTGGGTGGGACCTTCCCCCTCTCTGCTATTTCAGGCTCTGGGGGGCTGCAGGAAGCCCCTAGGAGGGGCTTGCTTCCTCTGGGCGTATTTTTAGAGGAACAAAGAGGGGCCCGGCTGGCAGGTCCCTTTGTGGACAAGGCCAGCCTGGAGACAGGGACTCCAGGAGGTCAGGGAGCTCTGAGGGACAGGGTCTCTCCCTCTCTTGGCCAGACACCTGATGTTTCATTAACTAAGTTCATAGCAGCAGAAGGGAAACTGGGCCTCATCTGACCCTCACAAACCAGGCTCATCACCACCCATCTGAGGCAGCCTGTGGGTACGGGAGGCACTGCTTACCCTCCAGGTGTGCTGTGACAAGGTGTTGGTGGCCAAGGAGCGGAAGCCTGATGTGTGTGGTTTTGCTTTGGTGTGAGATAGAGAGCTGGGGACCCCATGAGTGTAAGGGCCACTCTCGCCCCTCTGTCCAAGCTGGGGACAGGGAGGTAGGGCAGGGGAGGACATTGATGTGGTCATTCCTCCATTTGGGGGCCATAAAGGCCAAGTCAGTGGTGACTCAGCCCCGGCTGCACCAGGCTGGGGGTGGCTGCAGCTGTATGCAGCTAATGCTAGCAGTGATGCCAAGAAGCTAGTGGTGCCAGGACCATGGGGGTGGTGACAGACCCTGGGCGCTCTTGCCTCTTTGCCCCCTACCTGTGCCCTCACCCCCATCTGGAGGGTGGGCCTTGGGGGCTGAGGGTGAATGAGGGGTGACAGGGTCTGCAGGAGGTAAGTATGCAGCATAGAACATGGTGTTCCTATGAGCTATAGCAGGATGGTCTTATGCTCTGAGGCTGGGGTCCCCTCCCTTGCCTCCTGTCTCCCCACCCCTTGGTCTTAGAGCAGGGCAGGGCCTTCTATCAGCTTCCTTCCTTCCTTTCTTGGGACGGAAACTTAGCTGCATTGGGGACGCCAGGCTGGAGCCTCCACAGGGGAGTGGGCTCAGTCACTATCCTGCTCCCCAAAGTGACTCAGTGCCTGTGTCCCCACCCATCCCCAGGGAGCCTGAGCCACAGTAGGAGGTAGATAAGTGGGGTGGCAGCTTAGGCTGGCCAGAGAACTCAGGCCATCCCAGCTGGACACCTGCTGCCCCTGTCATGGCCCGCTCCGGGAGTGCCATGCCGCCTGCCCCGACCCCAGGAGCCCCTCCACAGAGCCTCCCCCAGGGGCTTGTGCAGGTCAGGTGGGGCAGGGTAGGGGTGTGGGCCTAGAAGTGGGTTTAGCCCTCTAGGGTATGGAGAAGGGACTTGAGGACCTTGATGTGAACAGGCTGGACCCCAAGCAACAATGAAGGCCTTTTTCTACCAGGGCTGGTGAGTCACCATCTGGGGGGGAGCCCTATGCCTGCCTCTTTGTCTGGTCACAGGCATGGCTGGGGGACAGGGCTTGCCCAGCTCTGCTGCTGTGGGGCTGCCAAGCGGGGAGCCCATGCGAGCCAGAAGGCCTGGCAGGACGCAGCAGGAAGTGTGCACTGAGCCAGGGCAAGGAGGAGGAATGTGAGCAATGCATCCCTCCCGCCACTCATCACAGCTCTCTGGACTTTTCTGCTGCCCCCTAGTACCTCCCACCCTGCTCATGGGCTGCCAGCACCCTTCTGCCCCTTTGCATTGCAGCCCCTCCACTTGAGGGCCTGGCATTAAGTTCTGGTATCCTCTGGCCCCTGCTCTAAAAACAGGGGCATAGGCTAGATGTTCAGAGGAAGCTCTCAGCTTGTACAGTGGGAGAGTAAGACTTGGTCATTTTGGATTGAGGTATAGGGCGAGCCAGAAGGACCCAGAGAACACAGGTGGAGTTTCAGCCTGCCCTTGTGGCTCCAGATTCATGCCAGATCCTGCTTCCTATTTGGGGACCTAGAAATACACTGCCCTGCAGGCCGGGGAAGCATCTCTAGGGACAGCACTATGGGGCCACTCCTCCATATGTGTGAGTGACTATAGTCCAAGTAATGTGTTCATGACATGTTTGGATGTCTTATCTCTGTGACTACATAATATGCACTGCAACCTGGGCCAGGGCCTGAGCCAGGGGAGGCCATGCCACATAGTTACCTCTGTCTCTGCGTTCCTCTCTGCTTCTTCACTCCTCCCAAGCAACTTTTGTGCACTGAAGCCCTGGAGATCTGGGGGTCTGGCACCCTCACCTGCCTAGCTGAGTCCCTGCAGTTCTTGAGCAGCAGGGGACCTCCAGGCTAGGTGTCTGGCCAGGCTAAACAGGAAGAGGGTGCTCCACCCTGCTTTGTGGAGGAAGACACCCTTGCTACCATGGCTGGGCAGCTGCCCACCGACACTGGCCATTCCCAGTCTGATTTGGGGTTTGGAGTGAGCTTGAAGGCCAGGAGTGGTCAGAATTGGTCCAGGCTGCAGGGTGGCATGTGCCCAAGGCCTAGAGACCTTCCCTGAGATCTGAAAGACTCTCCTATGGTGTCATCCCAGCCCTAGCCTGGCCCATAGTCCTTTAGGACATGCAGGGAGGTAGCCCACAATTTCCCCTGCTCACACCCTCAAGCACTGAGCACTCCCAGGAAACCTGAGCTGCCATCTAACCGCTCACTCTGGCCACCGCCATGTTTAATTGAGCGCCAGCAGCCGCTGGCCATCTACCACTGCAGTCACTGCCTGGCCCTGGCTGGGTGGGGGTCACTGGGCCTGGCCTTGCTGCACAGCTCCCAGGTCCAGAGCCCTACGGCAGGATGCCAGAGGTAAAGTGAGGCAGGCCCCTGGGGTGGGGGTGGGGCCCACAGGGCACCAGGAGGCCGTCTGTGCCCAGGCTGGATTGAGCAGGGAGGCCTCAGCCTTCTCACTGGGCTTCCGCCCCAGCTCCTTCTTTCTAGGCCTGTGGGGGTGGGGCAGCTCCATTTTTTTGCTGGAATGTGAAAGCAAACACAGCCGCCACCGCAGCTAACCTCACAGAGGCTTTTGGAGAGAAAACAAAACTGCCCAGCCTGGGAACAACCAGCCTGAGATTGAGCTTTGGGAGGGGGCACAGGCAGGGCCCTGGGGCCAGCCATCCCATCCTGGGGACTGATGGGAGGCAGCACATCCCACTTGGCCTACAACCCGGCCTGCATGCAGCCCTGCCCTTGAGCCAAGTGAACCCTCCCTGCCACCCTGTAAGGCAGCTGGTCCCAGTAGATGTTTTCAGGTTTAGAAATAGGCTTTGCTCAGGATCCCACAGTGGGGCTTAGGCATGGGCAGCCCTCCCCAGGGGCCAGTACCATGTTGTCACAGAGATCTGGGACCTGCCCTGGGGGTAAGATGCTGAGTTTGGGGCAGTGGCTCCTTGATGGTGCCTCTGGGGTTGGGAGGCTGGAGCCCAAGCCTAAGCCCAGTCCTGTGTGCCTACAGGATGTCAATGGCCCCCCACAGGAGCTACGCCCTAGGCTCTGCCATCTGCGAAAGGGACCTCAGGGCTATGGGTTCAACCTGCACAGTGACAAGTCCCGGCCTGGCCAATACATACGCTCTGTGGACCCAGGCTCACCTGCTGCCCATTCTGGCCTCCGTGCTCAGGACCGACTCATTGAGGTACCCTGGCCACTGAGGCTTCAGGGGTGTGTGCTCACGTTCCCTTGTACGTGTGTGTTTATCTGTGTCTGGGCCCTGGGTCCTTGCTGGGAGGAGGGGAAACACTGGGAACCTGAGCTGGCACTCCTCTTGCTGCCTTGGCTGGTGGTAGCTTTGATGAATATTTGATGCCACACCTGGCCAGGTGGTATGAGGGGCTGGCTGGGCCCTTGGGCAGTGCTGACCCCTTGGTGGTGGTGGCAGGTGAATGGGCAGAATGTAGAGGGGCTACGCCATGCTGAGGTTGTTGCCAGCATCAAAGCACAGGAGGACGAGGCCCGGCTGCTGGTGGTAGACCCTGAGACGGACAAGCATTTCAAGCGGCTTCGGGTCACACCCACCTCAGAGCATGTGGAAGGTGGGCATGGCCCCAGGGGCACAGGGCTGGGTGCTGTGGGGGTCCTTACCTGCCACTGACACAGTGTCCCCACAGGTCCACTGCCGTCACTAGTCACCAATGGGACCAGCCCTGCCCAGGTGAGAGGGTGGGCCCAGGAGACCTTGGGGGCACATCTGGGGGTCTCCAGTCCTGTTGGAGGCTCCCTTTACCCCTGGAAACCCCTGTCCTTGAGTAGGTGCAGATGTGACCCAGAAAAACCCCAGCTTTTCTGTCCACTGTGGATCCTAACTTGGGTCAGCACAGACTACATGGGGTCAAAGCTGCAACCCACTGTTCCCCTCCAGGCTCTGCATCCTTAGAGAGCCCTGGCCTCATCCTGGGCATTGCTCACATGGGCACTTCCTTCACCCAAGCTGCCCCACTGTGCTGTGAGCTGGCCATGGCCAAAGCCACCTGTCTGGTCACTGCTTGGTGCCCAGCACCCTGCCCAGCTAGACCCAGAGCATGCTAGAGATGTCCTGCCTGTCACTGAGAGGAGGATCACATACTGCTAAGCAGTGTGCGCACACATGCATGTGTGCGCGCGTGTGTACAAATGTATCTGTGCAGCAGTGGTTCCCTGGGTGAGGATCCTGAAGCCACAACTTGCCCTTGGTTTCCCAGTTCAACGGTGGCTCAGCGTGCTCATCCCGAAGTGACCTGCCTGGCTCAGACAAGGATGCCGAGGTACCTGGGTGCCTTCCCCTCCGCTGCTGTGCTCACACACAAGGGTGCCAGAGGCCTTGGGGTCAGTGTTTGAGAGGACATCAGCCTGTGTGGTGGGGCCACCACCACGAAGCCCTCCTGGGCCCAGTGCACAGCCCCACCAGGTGGCCTCCGGTGCAGGTTCTCTGCAAGGGCCACCTTCTGGAGTGTGCTTCTAGGGCTCATTCTTGGCACCCCATCTACTTTGCCCATCCTCAGGATGGCAGTACCTGGAAGCGAGACCCATTCCAGGAGAGCGGTCTTCACCTGAGCCCTACAGCAGCTGAGGCCAAGGAGAAGGCTCGAGCCACACGCATCAACAAGCGGGCGCCACAGATGGACTGGAACCGCAAGCGTGAGATCTTCAGCAACTTCTGAGTCCTTCCTGGTTGTTCACTGGGCCCCACCCAGAGCCCCCTAAGCCTCACTGGGCTGGAGGGTGGTCCTACCACCTCCCAGAAACCAACCTGTGCCCCAGTAAGCCCTCGTCCTGCCCCTGCCTGCTGGGTGCTGGGGGCCTGTTGCAGCAAGATGGGGAGAGATAGAAAGAAAGATAGGAAGAGGGAGGGAGAGATAGAAGGAGAGAGAGAGGAAGAGGGAGGGAAGAAGAGCGAGGAAGAGGGAGGGAAGGAGAGAGGCAGAGGGAGGCAGAGAGAGGGGTGTGGGGGTGGGCAGAGTGGTGACCTGTGGGTTGAGAGCCTCTACTGCTCTGCCCCAGGCCTGCTAACTGAAAGGAATTTATTTTTTATTTTTTTTTTTTTCCAAAAAAATCTCTAGCTCCACACATGTTTCTACTTAATAACAGAGTCCTCCTCCCCCGCCCCCTTTGGGACACTCTCTCTAAATAATCGCAATAAAACAAACCCTTCTCTGCAAACCATTTCCTGCCCCAGCCCTGGCAGCAGTTATCCTGAATGGGAGTCAGAGACTTCCAGGGGACTGAGTGAGCTAGGGCTCCTGCATGGCTCCTGAGGATTTTGGGGTAAGGCCAGGGAGGCAGAATGTGGCTTCAGGAACTCCCCTGCCCTCCCTGATGTGGCTAGCCCCCCAGCTACCCCATGCTGCCTCTCACTCTGCAGGGAGCCGGTGGCCCAGGGTTGAGGGGCTGAGGGGCTGAGGATGGAGGTCCCATGCCTCCAAGAAGGGCAGCCTCTGGACAGGCCCCTTGTTCTGCAGGGCAACTCTTGGCCTGGGGAGCGTGGGTTTGCAAGGGCTGGCCTCCAGGTAGGCCCCTAGAAGCCTGGGCTCAGCCCCTGGCTGGCAGCTGCCTGGCATCCCCCTAGCCCCACCCCATGGTCACTCTGTTGACTGTCCTTTCCTCCTGTGCCCTGAATTCCTGAACCCACTGACCGGCACTGCTGTCTGCCTTGTAAGCCATAGCGCATGCGCGCCCTCAAAATAAATAGGCCTTGCCGCCAACTTTGGTGCCTCTGTCTTTTCTAAGCCTTCAGTCAGGAGATGGAGCAGTGGAGCAGAGCAATGAGGCCCATTCTGGGGGAGCCCAAGGCATGAGGCCATAGCAAGCAGCCCCCTCCTGCCTTCAGCTGCTAGAAAGCAGCCTCATCCTGAAGTCCCCTCCCCCTACCTGACATCCATCTGCTCTCAGGCTGCCCTCCCCCCAGCCCACCTGGACCCTCGCACCTCCAAGACCTGCCCTCTCCCACCCTCTGGGGTGCATTATGGGGCCCCTGCCACCTCCTCTGCTTGGCAAAGCTCACCCTCCCACTTTCACTATCCCTATAAAGCCACCTGGGCCCTGACACCCCATGGGCTGCTCTCTGCCCATTGTAGCCCCCACCACCTCTAGCAGGTACACATAGGTCAAGCCTGTGTCCTGTAGTGCCCTACCAGGATCTGTAAGTGTCCCTTTTGAGGCCAGATGGCTCTGTAAGCAAAGGGGTGGGGCTCTCAGGGTACACAAGGGAAGGTGCCATTGGTGCCTGGGATGAGAGAGCTCCTGGGCAGGCAGCCTCCTGTGTTGGACAGGGCAAGGGGCAGGTGTCCCCAGCCAGCTCCCAAGGAGGTGCTCCCAGCAGCTGACCATAGCTGGTTCCCACCATTTCCTCCCCCAGGGTCACGCATGTCCTTGTTCCCCTTTCTCCCAAGTGCACAGCCCAGATGGTCATGTCCAGGTCCTGGCCTCCCAGGCAGCCCTGATCCAAATGCATGACAGCATGGGTGCACATACACTCCTACATAGGCACATGTTCCCTAGCCCACCCCTGCCCTCAGGGACAGAAGTCAGTCTTACCCCAACTGCAAATGACCCCAAAGGTTTACTCAACAAGCTATGGCTCCCAAGCAAAGGCACTTCACAGATGGTGGCCAGCATACCCAGGCTGGAGCCTTCAGAGACCCTGGGCAGCTGGGCACAGTGCATAGTTGAGGCAGGTCGGGCAGCGAGGGTGTAGGGGCAAACAGGTCTGCTGTCCGAAGCCCACCAGGAGCCCGTTGATCTCACTCCACAGCTCCCTGTGGGGTGGGGCTGGCTCAGTGGTGAGGGAAGAAGGGGACTGCCTCCATCCTGCCCCCCAGCAATCCAACCCCATCACACACCTGGGCAGCCACTCCTCCAGGGCTCCTCGGGTCTCCTCTGGGGACTTGGTTGCCTTCTTGGTCCACCCAAGTCTATTGGCGATTCTGTGCACGTGTGTGTCCACTGCTGCTTGGATGAAAACAGGGCGGGGTGAATGGAGTGTGCATACTCCCCCAGTCAAACCCTGCCCCAAGCCAGCGTTCCCATCTCCCCACCCCCAGGACTCTGAACTGGGACAGGAAATCAACTTGGCCTGGGCCACAGGCTGAGGGTGGCTGCTTTGCTACCCCCAAGGAACCAGGACCTCTCGTCTGGTGGGCAGGGCTGGAGCCCTCTACTGGGGTGTAGACAGCCTCCTTTGGGTCTTCCTCCCCCCTATCCTGGCAAGCCTGGCCAGGGAGGGGGTCTCTACTCTAGGCTGGCCCATTCCCACCAATCTTGGTGCCACCTGGTATGATGTAGTGGAGGGGTCAGTGTCTCTGCTCTGCTTTGAGCTCTACTTCCTTCACCTGTAGTGACAGCTAACTCAGGTCAAGTGCTTGCTGGAGGCAGACCCAGCATGGAGAGATCTACCAGCCTTGACTGATTGCATCCTTATAAGGCACCTACAGATAAAGGAATTAAGGCCCAGTACAATTCATTCTCCTAGAGATGGGATCTTGCTCTGCTGCTCAGGCTGGAATGCAGTGGCCTGAGCAGTGGTTACAGCTCATTGCAGCCTTGAACTCCCGGGCTCAAGCAATCTTCCTGCCTTAGCCTCTAGGATCACAGGCACATGCCAGTGCTGGCCCAGAACTCTGGCTGGGAAGCATGTACTCCCGCCCTCAGCCTCCCTAGGAGCTGGCCTAGGAAGGGCCTAGACCTTGCTTCCTTCTGCTCTGTCTCCTATGGTCCCAAGCTCCTCCAGGTTTAGGCACTGGTTGTGGGCACTGGGTGGGGTGGCAATAGCTTGGGCTAGCAGGCTGGCAGGTCACCTGCCACCACAGCGGTCAGGGACAGGGCAGGGAGTGTGGCCTGGTCAGCTGCAACTGATGTACACTTGGGCTTTGGCCCCTGGTCTCACTGGCCATCCCAGAGGCTCAGCTGGAGTGCCTGCTCACCAAGGCCTCCTCCAGCCCAGCTGTCCCAGCCAGCTGCAGTCCCAACCCTGCCTCCTCCTCCAGAGTTTGCCAAAGAGAAAGCCCAACCCTGCATCAGCTCCTTTGCCCTGCTACCTGCCTTAGGAAAGCACTCTCGGGGGCCAGGTACAGTGGTTCATGCCTGTAATCCTAGCACTCTGGGAGGCCAAGGCAGGTGGATTGCCTGAGCTCACAGGTTTGAGACCGGCCTAAGCCAGAGTAAGACCCTGCCTCTAAAAATAGCAGGGCGTTGTGGTGGGTGCCTGTAGTACCAGTTACTTGGAAAGCTGAGGCAAGAGAATCACTTGAGGCTCAGCGCCTGTGGCTTAAGCGGCTAAGGTGCCAGTCACACACATCTGAGCTGGTGGGTTCGAATCCAGCCCCGGCCCACCAAACAATGATGGCTGCAACCAAAAAAAAAAATAGCCGAGTGTGGTGGCTACTTGGGAAGTGGAGACAGGAGACTTGCTTGAGCCCAGGAGTTGGAGGTTGCTGTAAGCTGTGATGCCACAGCACTTTACCCAGGGTGACAGCTTGAGGCTCTGCCTCAAAAAAAAGAATCACTTGAGACCAAGAGTTAACAGACTGCTATGAGCTATGATGCCACAGCACTCTACCAAGAGTGACAAGGTGAGACTCTGTCTCAAAAAAAGAGAGAAAAGAGCACTCTTGGGGCGGGGGTGGAGACCACAAAGGCTGAAGGGTCACATCCTTGGGCCCTGAGTCTCAGTTTCTTCTTCTTTTTTTTTTTTTTTTTTTGAGACAGAGCCTCAAGCTGTCCCCCTGGGTAGAGTGCCGTGGCATTACAGCTCACAGCAACCTCCAACTCCTGGGCTCAAGCGAGTCTCCTGCCTCTGCCTCCCAAGTAGCTG
>CAUYQS010019596.1:0-68337 GCA_963574585.1 Otolemur crassicaudatus | reverse complement strand
TTTTTTTTTTTTTTTTGAGACAGAGCCTCAAACTGTCACCCTGGGCAGAGTGCCATGGCATCACAGCTCACAGCAACCTCCAACTCCTGGGCTCAAGCGAGTCTCCTGCCTCCACCTCCCAAGTAGCTGGGACTACAGGCGCCCGCCACAACGCCCGGCTATTTTTTGGTTGCAGCCATCACTGTTGTTTGGCGGGCCCCGGCTGGATTCGAACCCGCCAACTCAGGTGTATGTGGCTGGTGCCTTAGCCACTTGAGCCACAGGCGCCAAGCCTAAAGATTCTTTACATAACTTTTTCTTCATCTAACTACTTTATTTCCAAACTAATATGGGACAGAATTGGTCATACTCTGTACCACTATTCCCTGAACCTCTGAAAGACAGGCGCATGGCAGAGACAAGGGAATTAATATGTCCTGGGCTCTAGGAATATATAAAGGGGTAATTTGAAAGGCAAAGCAGTATCACATTTAAGCAGATTCTCCTTTAGTGTAGTGTGAGTTTACTTTTATTCCCATCATCAGAATGTGAATGTGGGAAGCTAAACAATAAATTTTAACCACAAATTTTCTAAAGTTTGAATGTATTTGTCTCATGGGTGAGGGAAATGTTGAATTCCATAGCTAGAGAGGCTGAAGAATTCTGTAAGACTTTGTTTTAATATGTGTATTAATATTAATATTTTATTATATATGAAAAATGACTTTTGAGATATTGGGCTCTATTTTGCTGTTTTTTTATTTTTTATTTTTATTTTTTCTATATTTATTTTGCATTTTTAATGATACAGATAAGCATATTTCTAGATCCTACTTCAAGGCAGAATATATATGGCTTTCAAAATTATTAAGATTTGCAGGTTTTAGGCCAGGAGAGGTGGCTCATGCCTGTAATCCCAGCACTCTGGGAGGCCCAGATGGGTGGGTAGCCTGAGTTCATGAGTTCAAGAAGAGTCTGAGGAAGAGCAAGACCCTCATCTCTAAAAATAGCTGGGCATTGTGGTGGGTACCTGTTGTCCCAGCAACTTGGAAGGCTGAAGGAAGAAAATCACTTGAGCTCAGAGTCAGAGGTTGCTGTGAGCTATGATGCTACAGTGCTCCACCAGGGGTGACAAGGGGAGACAGAATGAGCAAATGAGGTCATTCAAACCAGGGCGATTGTATCACACAAGTGTTTTCTTCTAGATTGACACATAACTTTAGTTCATCATTAACATGCCTTCTATGTAAATTTTGATCACTTATAAGGAGAGATGGTACTACAGTTGATTTGGATCGGCTTTAGCTTTTTATTTAAAAATGTATCCGAAGTCCTGTGTCAACCCCTTTGAATTACAAGAATCTATCTGTGAAAGGGAATGTTTGAGGACATGGCTATCACACCATGGTAATGGAAAGAGAAGGAAAAGCCTTTGTCTCCAGGGCATTAGCTTACCTTCAATAAGGAATTATAATCTGGAAACAGCAGGAGGGTAAAAGAGCTCTAACACTTACCCGGTGGTAGTCAGGATCCAAGAAAATGTTCATATTTTTCCTAGAAAGTATGCAATATTTGTTAAACATAAAAATGGGGGTATAAAATGCTGTCTCTTTTACTCTGAGAATGTAGTCAATGTTTTAAAATAGAAATGTGGGATTTGAGTCCAATGAGTTTATGGTTATGGTTACATTTGAGCTAAAGGCTATCAGGAAAGTGTTTGTACAAGGTAGGCATGCTGCATTCTCAGAGGGGAGACGTTAAGGAGGCATAAGGAGAGCAGAATGAGATGACTTTGTGAGGATATTCATCTAAATAATAACTTTGTTACAGTGGCATAGAATAGAGTTTTCAACCTTTTTAATCTCACCATACACTTGAACCTATGGCTAAACTTCCACAGCACACTTAAATTATGTTGATCAAAAAGAAAAAGTAACAAAAAAACAACAAAAAAAGAATATACTTACTGTGGTTTGAACTTTTATCAAAAATAATTTAATTAATGGCCTTTAAATATTTTTGCAGCACACCTAAAAATCCTCTCAAGGCATACCAGTGCACCCTAGCGCACAAGTTGAAAACCATTGACATAAAGGGTAGATCAGTTTCAAAGTATTTAAGGTACTTGTCTTAAATGTAAAGAATACTTTATGGGACAATGGTTTTTGTTTAAGTAAGAAATGTAAAGTGCCAATGTCTTAACTTACATTAAACATGAGGTTGAACAGTTTTCAAAGCAGAGGTGTTGAATTGTTGAAATTAAAATTGGATTTTTAAAAAATACCTTAAATAACAGATTTAGCATTAGAATGAAGAATCATTAATATTTCCATAAATTGAAGTTGAATAATTAGGTTTTCCGGAGATTGTTTTTCTACTCATCTGTGGCTTTCTAACTATCATCTATCCATTTGCTTATGACATTTACTCTGAAGTTGAGGGAGTTAGTTCTTCTAAAGACAAATGTTATAATAATTATATGAGTGGAGGGAAAGAAGAGCCTGAATATAAGTTCCAAATTTTCTTTTTAAGTGATGGTGTATATGTATATATATATGCTGAATATGCTGATGATATTAATGATTATAGACCACATTTAGGTACCAAGAATTCAAAAAGGTAAATAGTTTTAGAACTTTCCAGTAATTTCCATTTTCATTTCTTTATTGGAAATTTCCTTCTTAAAATGTAAGTTCCAAATTTTCTTCTTAAGTGATGATGTATATGTATATATATCTGCTGAATATGCTGATGATATTAATGATTATAGGACTACATTGAGGTATCAAGAATTCAAAAAGGTAAATAGTTTTAGAACTTTACAGTATTTCCATTGCTATTTCTTTATTGGAAATTTCCTTCTTAAAAATAAATAAGATTTTATAATTTGGATTCCCACTTCATTCTTTGAACATGTAAAGTATGTTCGTTTAAACTAGGAATATTAACTGTTTTGTTCAGTATTAATGTAGGAACAGTGTAGATCATACACACATATACACATACACAAACATACATGAGGCATATATACTTAAACACACAATAAATAGTATATAAATATATATTTTTTTCTTTTTCTTTTTTTTTTTTTTTTTGAGACAGAGTCTCACTGTGTCACCCTTGGTAGAGTGCTGGGGCATCAAAGCCTCACATCAACCTCCAACTCTTCGGCTTAAGTGATTCTCTTGCCTCAGCCTCCCAAGTAGCTAGGACTACAGGTGCTTGCCACAATGCCCAGCTTTTTTCTTGTTGTAGTTGTCATTGTTGTTTAGCTGGCAGGGGCCATGCTCGAACCCCCCAGCCTCGGTGCATGTAACTGGCGCCATAACCAATGTTCTACAGGCTCTGAGACGTATAAATGTATTTTTAAATAATTATTTTGTATAACACACACACATATTTCTTATTCTTTATTGAGGATATGGAAGGAAAGCTATGTTTTAGGTGTCACCTCATGCTCTATGCTATGGGAAGCAGCCCCACATTGAAAGAAATTTCCCTTCAGCAAGCACCTGTTTTTGACTGAAGAAACAACTGCTGTATGCTCCATCTTTAAAGTCACTGAAATAATGCTAACTTTCCTTCCACATCTTCAATAAAGAATAACAAATGTATATGTGTTATACAAAATAATTATTTAAAAATATATCTATAAGTTATCTATTATAAATTTCATGCAAAAATACTGCAGATCTGCCATAAGTTTCCATAGGGGGAAATTTAGTGTATATATTTTTTCTTAATTTTGAGTTATATCCTGTTATATTTATTATTCATAAAGGAACTAATTAAAATTTTTCATTTTACCAAAGAGAAAAGTAGACATCAAACGCCTTAAGATGGAGATATAATTTATTATAATAGTTTTGAACACTTCCTAAGAATAAATAGCTCTTGCTATTTGTAAATCTATGCAGGGTAGGCTCATTTTGAATTTTATGGTGGAGAGCTTTTCAGATGCCAAGATAAGAAGGAAAGTGTAGATGAAGGCTATAGTAAGCATAGCACTGGGCTATTTTGCGGATGTCACATAAATAATTTGTACCTTGTTCTATGGCCCTTATTATCCATATATCACATTAAAATTTGCCTTTGTCCCCCTTCTAATCTATAGATTAGAAATCTGATACATTTTTAGGCATCGTATTTCAAATTGAAATCTACTTGCAGAGTCTTAAATGGATACTATATATCTGTGTCTTGATCTTATTTTTTAAATGTCTAATGCTATTCTTGAACTCAAAACCTAATATATTACCATAATACGATTTATAATCCTTATTTTAAATTATTTTTTAAAAATATTGTTTCTGAATCTAGTTATGGAAATAATCAGTTATTAAGTTTTAATGAATATTTATTACTAACGATAGAAGTTTATATTAAACACCAGTTAATCAGAGTACTTCTAAGAACATTATTATAATTAAACCTTACAACAAACTATTAGTGGGTTTAATCCATACTTTACAGACGAAGAAATTGAAACTTAGAATTAGTTTACCAAGATCACCTACATAAGAGCAAAAGTTGGATTAGAACCCAAGTTTTCTTGATATTTAAAACCTGTGACTTTAGTTACTCTGCCATATGACAATTGTTGGACACTTTCAAGGAATGTGCAGCGTCATTGAGAACTTCATTATTGAAAAAATATTGCCTCCTTTTAAAAAAAAATTACTTTCTTGATTACCATTTGGCCACCTAGCTTATTTTTATAACATCTTATGTTTAATTTCAACGTGTTGCCTGAAGGAATAGCATTATATTTACAGTCTAAACATTTATGATCAAGAATTGAAGACAAATTAAATAATCCACTTAAAATAAGAGCATGCTATTAGGACATCATTCAAGTCTTTGCTCAAATGCAACCCTTCCTAAATAGCCATATTCTTGGCAAAGTTATTGTGTTTGGAAATGTTTGAGAGAGGAATGCAGATACAAGTTTGAAAGTCTGATCAAACACTCACTGATAAGATTTTAATTTGCAGGCCAATGAAAGTATTTTTGTGTTGGGTAAAAGTAACAAATTCAACTGCTGTGGTGAGTATATACAAAGGATGCCAAAAAATGTATATACATTTTAGAGAAGGTAAAAACTATATTAAAGTTGTCATACTCAAAATATAACAATAACAAAAGATTGATAGAGTCAGGTTGAGCACCTCTTATAATTGCAGAAGTCAAACATGACTTGAGTACGACAACTTGAGTGCAGTTTTTACCTTCCTTAATATGTGTATACATTTTTTGGCACCTTGTGTATGAATGCATATATTTTTGCCTACTTTTAGTTTCTTGCTTTCCTTTAATGGTTATATTTAGGATAGCTAGGATTTTATTTTCAATATATTGCTCCTGAAAGTCTTAAAAATAGATAAAACATGGATAATTTTATAACCAATTCACGTTCTGAATACCGTCAATTTAAGGATTGATAGGAAAATCATTATACTGGACTTTGCACACACACACACACACACACATATACATACATGCATAGTGCCATCACTATAACGTTTTAAAAAGTGTTTTTTTAGAGAATTACTTTTTACTAGAAGGAAATTGTAAAGTTTGATATTTAAGCAATTTTGTTCATGATCCTTAACAGAGCAACATCTGTATTATACAAAGAATAAAATGCTTCCTTGATTTATGGACATTACTTAATGTTTACCTACTCTAACGCATGAAGGTTATTTAGGCTGAATCATCAATTTTTACTGCATTTGTGTTATTTGTTTTTTTTATTGTGCACATGATCTGCAAAACCAGTTTTCTTTTTTTCTGTAGATCTTACGTTCTAACAAAAATCAAAAATAGTTTAATTTTTAGAAAGTAGAAATTTAGTTTTTAAACAAGGGCTAAATTATAATTACCTTTCAAATGTATCGTGTGATATGCTATTAATACTATATCGTTTATCAATTTCAAAGATAATCTAAAAAATAAAAAAAGGAATATCACCAGCTATTTTATTAGTTCTATAAGAATGTTGTAACATATTAACACTGCTCTAAGTATGTTACGTCTTCCCTTTTAGTTGCTTTTATCTATGCATAGTTTTTTATGTTGCAATTGTGATTTTTTTTTATCACAATACTTAAACGTGATTTTTCTAGCACAATATCAAATAAAAACCTTTTCTTAATATGTGAGCAACCATGATTTTACTAACATGACAATATTCCATGCATTTCATGGTTTACTTGTTCCTGCAATCCTCTCTCAAACATTTCTGAACACAGACCCTTTGCCTAGAATGTGTCCATTTAGAAAGGGTGGACTGAAATAGCCCCTCTGAGGGGTAGCATTTGAGCAGAGACTTGACTGATGTCCTAATAGCATGCTCTTAATATGTCAGCGACAATGATTTTACTAACATGGTAATATTCCATGGAATTTTTTTATTAAATCATAGCTGTGTACATTAATGCACTGTGCTGGTTTTATATACAAAATGTTTTATATCTGAAATGTTTTCATCAAACTGGTTAACATAGCCTTCGCAGCACCCTCTTAGTTATTGTGTTAAATACATTTATATTTATATTATAAGACATTTATATTTATTTCATGGATTTTATATATATCATGATTTATTTATCATTTATACATTGAAAATCTTCAAGAGTTACTCATGGGTCAAGAATTGAAGACAAATTAAATAATCTACCTAAAATAGGAGCATGCTATTAGGACATCATTCAAGGACTTCATCATTAGGACATCATCTCTAAGTGCCAGGCATTTTTCTGGGACCCTTGAATTCTGTAGTAAAGGCCATACATGATTTCACCTTACAATATGTCTTCCCTGAGCTAAGATAGTTAATAAAATAGCAATTATCTGACATACTGAAAATTGATGTATGTTTAGTATGTATTCTACATAGAAAACAATAAAGTAGGGTATATTTTGGAGGGGAAGGATACACGCTAACATTATTGATGTGATTGAGATGCTTCTATTTTTCTGAACTGTCGTCCTGTTTTTGCTATTATTAATAAAGAATAGAGTGTGTGAAAACCCCACACTGTACCCCAGAAGTGCATTAATGTACATAGTTACCATTCAATAAAAAAAAAATAGAGAAATGAAAGTGGAGAACCAAATGAAGTTCCAAACACATAAGGGAAACCCCAAATTACTGATGGATCAGTAAAAACTGAATAGATTTAGTCATTCGCAGAAATTTGGACTTTGTTATGAAGGAAGTGGAAAACAAATACATTTTCTTGGTTGAATAATGTCGTAAATGAAAAGAGACAAAATGAAGCTGGGAAGAATTATTTAAACATAAATTTTCCCCCAGAAAAGATATAAACCACAAGTAGCACTGTGACACTGGGGACTAAACGTAAGAAAAGACAAACAAGGACCACAGAGGAGGCTGAATCTAGTTATTTATTTGAAATAGAGAGTCAGAATTGTATTCATGAAGTAGTCTCTTTTTCTACCTTTTAGAAGACTGCCTTACTATAAGTAATTATTTCTTTATGGCTTTTATTAATATGTTAATGTGATTCATTAATATTCTTCTTAAAATTGATTTGGACTTTCCTTCTTGGAATAAATTAAACGATGTGATGATAAATTGAGCAGTAATAAGATTCTCTTCTTAATATTTTATAATGTAAAAATACATAATTTAAATTTTAAAATAAGTTTTCGTTTTGTATTTATTACTACGTTTTGTTTCTCATGCTAATCATTTTTCTACGTTTTGATTTATCTTTGTGAACTCTAAAATGTTTCTTCTTTCACCTTCATTAGCTATTTTTTCTGCTTTTCTTTATATAACATGTTTGTTTTCTTTTAAATTCTGAAGATGAATAAATAGCTCATGTCTTTGATCTCTGTTATTTAAGAAAATCCTATTAGGGCATGCTATAATTTGGATATGGTTTAGTTTGTCCCTATCTAATCTCATCTTGAAATTTAATCCCCACTCTAGCAGTTTGGGGAGGTGGGATCTCCCCGGAGGTGTTTAGGTCTTGAGGGAGGATCCTTGATGAATAAATTAATGTGCTCCCTCTTAAGTGGGTTCCTCCTCTATTAGCTCCCCAAAAAGCTAGTTCTTGAAAAGAGCTTGGCACCTTCCCCGACTTTCCTCCCTCTCTCAATATGAGATCTCTGTACATTCTGGCTTCCTTTTGCCTTTCACCATGAGTAGAAGTAACCTGGCACCCTCACCAGAGGCTGATGACAAATCCTGAACTTTTAAACCATCACAATTATGAAGAAAATAAACCTTTTTCTTTAGGAATGATTCAGCCTCAGGTATTCTTCATAGCAACCCAAAATAGACTAAGATGGGGTATAAATTTATGACTTCACTCTGACTTAAACTTAAGTAGTCTTCTCATAATTACTTTATGATTATTTTCTAAGCAGTCATAGTGCATATTTTTTCCACCTTATTTAATATTTATTCAGGACACAGAAACAATCTAATATGATTCTTTCTTAAATTTTTATTATTTATTACAAAAATGTACTAAGGTAGTGAAATAGTTCTCAACTTCAAAAAATATACTGTGATGGCTAATCATATTTGTCTATATTCCCATTCTCTGCTTCCTCCAAATTATACTTCAGCAAAGTTGGAGATTATACAAATTCATTTGTAAATTGAGAATGTTTGTTATATTCCTTAAATCTCTTTTAAAGGATATTATTCCTCTGTATCTGTTTTCTTTTGCATTTCTTTTTATTTAAGAAACCAAGTGGTATGTTCCTAGAAATTTGTAGTGTATTTTGCTGATTTCATTCCAACCATCTATTAACAGGTTTCTCTGCGTTCTCGGTTTCTTTCCTATAAATTTTGAGTTAGATATAGAAGTTTAATCAGAATCAAGTTCAAGCTTTTGACAAAATCAGTTTATGGATAGTGGTTCATAGTTATACCTGAATAGAAACACTCTCTCTCTCTTTCTCTGTCACTCTGATGTGCGTAGCCATTGTTGATTATGGTCAACATGCATCACTTCATTAGAGATTACAAAAGGTAATAGTCTCATTTGATAATCATTAGAAATAGTTTTTATGTAAAAGCCAGATTCTTTACTTTTATTTATCAGTTTTCAAAATACTGAGTTGGTACACTTACATTATCCCAAAGTGACTGAGGATATTTATTTTTTTGTTTGCTTTTATCATTAAAAATTTTTACATTTAAACATTTTTGATTTGTTAAAATGGTTATAATTGTTGCTTTAATTATATTTTTGTTTTTACTTAATTTTATTGGGATCATGTAAGATTACTATATGGTGTTCTTGAAATTTTATTTTAAGTATAGTCTATTGCTTTATAAAGAACAAGAAAAATAAAATAAAAGGTTGTGAATTGAAAAATAGAGGATAAATAAGAAGCTTCAGAAATATGTTAGATATAGATAAACTGAGTAGATCTTTGTATAATAAATAACATAGGAAAAGGAGTACTCAGTATTGATGAAATATCATATATTTATAACAGTTACATCCCCTTTAAATATAGGGCCAATAGGTGTCACCATCTGGCTCCCTACATTCTTGTCTGAGATAGAAGTCAGTCACGACTTGTTAAATAGCAAGTTACAGGAGCCCTAGCTACTGGAGAGGAATTTTTCTTCAGCATCTGTGTCACAAAATATGCATGTGTATTGATTCCTGGCATCTCCCTCCACTGAACCACTTTGCCCACGTTCAGCTGTTTCTCACAACCATATATATTATAGCAAGGAAGGTTGATGCTGGAGTAAAATTTTGCTAACATGAGAAAAATATATTTAGCATCTAAAAGTAAATTTAAAAAATCAATTCTAAGTTAAAGACCTGACAAACAGAGCTTTCAAATATACAGTACTTTATTTTTTGTTTTGAATAAAAATATTTTAAATTATATATTTATATTATTTCCATGGAAGTTATTAAGATCTTTATAATAATGAGCCACTGTCAGTTTTGCTTATGGTGGTCTCAGAAAATGCGTGTCTTTGAGAGTAGGAAAAATGAACTCTTCAGTTTATTTTTAAAGCCCCAATTCAAGTAGCTCCTGCTGTGCTTACTCTCTTCTGATTAATGCTTTCCAGGATTTCCATATAATCCTTAAAAACTGTTACTACTTAGCTTTTTGTACTCATGGAAAATATTTTATTTTCTCTAGCAAACTCCCAAAATAAGTCATTTTTAACTCTGAGGGAAAGATAACTGTTTTGAAGATAAAACTAATCATATTAGGTCTTCAACAATCTCTTTACCATTCCACAGTTATATTTATATCTTCAAAAGGTCTAATCCAGTTCAAGGAAAAGGAAAAGATGTATGAAATCAGTTAGATTCCCTAAGGCAAACCCAAGGAGGATCTTATATTTATTTCTTTAGTAAACTTATGGTGGCTGTCTAAGCCAAAATTAAAAGCATAAATAACAAATAAGAATGGACCAAGAAGCTAGATAAATTGACTTCACAATTAGATTTACATGTTGGATCATCAGAATTTTTCCTGGCCCACCCCTTAATTTATGAATGTCAGATTCACTTTGAGCTTTCCCATCCTCTCTTATTTTCCCAGCCTTCTGTATTAAAGTACCTTAACTTTCCCCTGACATATAAATTCTCCTCTGACAATAATGTAATAAATAGAAAGGTACAATTTATTACATTTCCTCTGCTAAAAATCTTCTCTGATGTGAACCATTCTCATTTTCCTCAGGTATTCTCTATAAACACTCCTCTTGGTATTAATGATGAGAAAAAATAAAACCCCACATGTTAAGTCCCATATATACCTTTATGATAAACAAAATTTAACAATTTTCGGGGGAAATTGACATAGTGCTGTGGTTGAAGGTATCTCCCAAAGATCAGATGTTGGAAACTTAATACCTAATGTAACAGTGCTGAGAGACAAGACCTTTAAGAGGTAATTAGTCATGGATTAATGCTGTTATCACTGGAATGGGGTCCTTTCAAAAAATGAATTCAACTCCCTTTCATTTCCCTCTTGTGTAAACTCCTATACCCTTCTACCTCAGCTTTTGGATGCCACAGCCTCAAAAGTCTCCCAGATGCTAGGTGCTCAATCTTGGACATCCCAGCCTCTAGAACCATAAGAAATAGATTTCTGGTCGTTACAAATTAACTACTCTGTGTTGTTCTGTTATAGCAGCCCAAAATGAACTAAGAGAGGTATTAAGTTTTTCCTATGAGTTAGGAACTAGTTCTTTAAATTGATTTCATCTTCACGTTTTTAACTATATGTACATACAATAATATGAACAGTTCATGTAAAAATATTTCATAGGTCCCTATACTTTGTATGTGGTTCATAAAGACTCTTACAGTCTAGCTAATGTCTATTTTTCAACATTTTCTTTCCTCCAAGGTTTTTTCAAGAAAATAAGTTCGTAAATCATTGCTGCTTTTTTCATGATGTTAACGATAAACCATGTCCAATTCCTAGTGGTTTCTTGCATTAAAATGACTATTTTCTTTAAATTGTTTCCTATTGGTGACAAAGAAACACCAAAATTAAAAATAACTTTTGGTTAAGCAACAAATCTTTCAAGCATTTTTTTAAAAAATATTGCATTTATGTGATCTTTGTCACATTTTTTCTTTCTCACTTTCTGTTTATGTCTCTCTTATCTCCCCTTTTTTGTACTTCTCTCCTATCTTCCTGCCTTCCTTTAGGGTACTATAACATAATACCTAACATTAGAACTATTCTAAATTGATCTAGAGCAGTCTAACCTTTGGCTAGACTGTACTTGAAATTTTAAATTTCTGTCTTCAAATGACAACATAAGCATAGATGTTGTCTAGCGTTACTTTTAGATCTAAAATTCTGTGATTCAAAGTCACCACTGGGTTCATAATATGGACAATGGTAAGTTTTAAATGATGGCTTTTTGAAGTACCACATTTGCTTGAAAAGTTGTATTTTTCTTTGAGCTAAAATGTCATATCAACCATGTATCTTACTTAAGATATTTTTTTGTTCTAGGGGATAGAGGACTAATAAAGCAAGGTTTAGCCAACTGTCATTTGTTGTAAGGGTAAAAGTGGGAAATAATAGAAGTGGAGAAGTCTGTGAGGCCAACCCTAATAAGGCTTAGACTAGGTGATGATGCTAGACTCTGAGCTGTGGTAGGTTCTGAGCCAAAGCAGTCCGACCTCGGGCTCAGCACCATGGACATGACTCAGGTGTGTTCCATATGAGTTCTTCTTCCTAATATGTTTTCCTCCTCTGCTTCCTTATCATTTGTGTTCACTTATCTTATCAGTGCATACATGTCTTTGGCTTACCACAGCTCTTACACTCACTTTTATCAAGTGATCACTCACTTGATACTCACTTTTATCTCTGATAACCACCACTTTCAGATGATTTATTGTCCCTCAGTTCAGATTAATGAGAGTGAATCTTGTATTTATGGAAGGAACAAAATCCCCAGCTCAATCAGCTGTAGAAGGGGTTTCAGGTAGGTCCATGTAGTAAAAACCATGACCCTCAAGGCCACATCTTTCAACAAGGAATGTGTGTTGCATACTTCTTCTGGAAATAGGTGTGACCAGGCAGGGAACATAACACATGTTTAGCACATCATGATCTGGAAATGAGATTAAAAATAGCTTTATGCCTCTGAGAAAGATGGTGGACTAGAAGAAGCCAGTAAACTAGCAGCTCCCAAGGAAAGAAGAATGAATACAGTGTTATTAGTATTTCAGGGACTCCTGACTGCAGGAAAGATGCAGGGTCCAGTGATCCAAAGTGATAGGTGAGACCTACATCCAAGCCCAAGCCCCAGCCCTACCCAGAGTGAGCACCTCCAACGATAGTTTACACCACTGGTCATTGGACATGCCAGGCTTCAGGGAAAGAAATAAGTGCCATGCCACGCAAGTTACAAAGTGGGCCTTTCTGCCCCAGGATGGTTTCCCTTGTAGCTGCCAACAGGAGTAGGCCTGCAGGCTGGTCATGTCGATTGCAAGAATTTACTCTGAAGTCACCATCGGAAAGAGATATCAGGAGAAAAAATAATGGTGGACTAGAAGCAGTCCATGAATCTGCAAATCTAAAAGGAAGAATAGTTTATAGGAAGCAGATATCTATCTACAGACATCTATTCTCAGAAGCAGCCCATGAATCTGCAAATCTAAAAGGAAGAATAGTTTGTAGGAAGCAGATATCTATCTACAGACATCTATTCTCATCTATTGTGAAACCACAGAGAAGCAGCACAAGACTCTTAGTGTGCAAAAAACAAAAAGATGATGTGGGATGCATTTGATAATAAAACATGTGCAGGAGAAATTAGTGGGATAGAGCATGAGAAAACCATACTTACCCTGCAAGTACCATGTCTGAGTTGTGCGAAGACTGTATCTGCTGCTACAGATTGAGGGCCTGCAGGGAGTCTATGCAAAGTCATTTCACTAGACAACAGGTGCGGTGGAGATAGGGCAGAAGTTAAGCCATCATGTGTTCAAGTGTATCTTTCCAGGTAAACACACGGCTCAGCTTTGTGGCTTCAGCCTCCATATTGCTTCCCCTAGGTTGAGGAGAGAGCAGACCAATGGCAGGCTCTTCTAAGCTGAGCTAGTGTCTGGAAGCCAAGCTCCCCTTACCAACAGTGCAAGAGGATCTGAGCACACAGGCTCTAACCTGAAAGCCTATGGGTGACTATTTCAGTGGGCCCTGGGGATTTAGGTGGTATTCTATGGTTCTTGGCTTCTGGAGGAGACCTTCACCCATTTGACCTGGCATCAGATCCTGAGCCTACAGAAAAGCCTACCACCTTCTTGGCCCCAATTGCTTACATTCTGCTCAGAAAAGCCTACCACCCATCAGGTCCCAACTGCCTGCATTCTGCTCAGCCCTGACCCTGGGTCCTCCAGGTCAGATTAGCATTGTCATTTGAACAGTCTTGCTCCTTGCTCTGAGGCCCTGATAAGAAGACCTGCTTCTGTCTCTTTCCCAACCTTGGCTCTAAAGTTCACACACCAGAGCCTGAGGTTCTATTTCTGTGTCTCAGATCTTCCAACAGGGCTAGAAAAGAGAAAGGATTTCAAAAACCTCCATTCTTTCTTATCAGAAAGACAGGGAATATGCCCGTGTATATAGCTTACACGTGCTACAGCCTGTAAACAATTAACAATTGAGAAGAACACTGCACTAAGAACACGTAACCAAGGCTTCTACCCAGAACTGGAGTCATCATCAAAGCACCCACAAACAAGGCCAAATGTTCTTAACTAATGTATCCTAAAAATACACTCATACCATTCAGAAGGAGGCAAAAAGCTCCATTTAAACCAATGAAAATCCAAAAAGAAGCTGCAGCAGCGGCTCTGTATAAGAAGAACTCTGAAAGTATTAAAAGTGAAAGTGAAAGGACCTCCAAAAGGGAACTCCAGCCTTCTAGTATTGGATACTGACCAAAATGACAATTAAAAAATTCCAAGTGTAGCTTGCAAGGGAAACTCAATAAAATTCATGAGAAAATGGAAAACCAATACAAAAAAGAAAAAAAAAGAACAACTCTAGAAAAACAATTAAGGAAATGAATGAAAAATTCACTAAACACATATATGAAAGAAAAAAACAAATAGGACTTTTTAAAAAAAAAATTTTATTTCAACTTATTTTGAAGTTTTTTTTTTTTTTTTTTTTTTTTTTACTTCTTCCTCCTGCAGTGTTCTCTTGCTCCCATGTAGCTGGGATTGCAAGGTCCAGCTGTCTTGTTGTTGTTGTAGAGACAGAGTCTCTGGCTCACTCTGCCTCAGGCGGGTCTTCAGCTGGTCTCAAACCTCTGAGCACAGGTGATCCACCCACCTCGGCCTCCCACAGCACTGGGACAACAGGCATGAGCCACCACACCCAGCCACAAATAGGACTTAACAAAATAAAAATTGTATTTAACAAAAGAGAAAAATCAATGGAAAGTTTTATTAGAATAGATTAGACCAGGCAGAAGAAAGAATATCAGAACTTGAATACAACTCTTTCAAGTTACCTCAGTCAGTCAAGAATAATGAAAAGAGGATTAAGAGGAATGAACAAAGCCTACAAGAATCATAGGATTATGCAAAGTGCTGAATAAAAGAATCACAGACAATCCTGAGGGCAAAGAAGATATTTCATAAGGGCTGGAAAATTGATTTGAGGAAATAATTGAAGCAAAATTCCCTGGTCTTATTAGGGCTATAGCCAACCAGATGAATCTCAATGAATACCTGTGAGACTCATTGTTGAGAAATAGTCACCAAGACACACACTCATCAGACTGGTGAAATTTAACACAAAGAAGGGATTTCTTTGAGCTGTAAGGAGAAAATGCCATGTAACTTACAAAGGAAATCCCATTAGGCCAAGTGCAGACTTCTCATCTGAGAAATTACAAAGCAGACAAGAGGAAGAAGGAAAGGCTATCTGACTTGGAAAAGAAGAGGTTAACCTATTGCATTTTGGTGATAATGTGATTTTATACCTAGCAAACCCCAAAGACTCCACCCAGAGACCCTTTCAATTTATGAATAAATTCAGCAAAGTCTCAGGGTACAAAATTAATGCACAGAAGTAAATAACATTATCAATTATTAATGATTAATATACATCAATAATATTCAAACTGAGAGTCAAATCAAAGATTCATTATCATTCATAATAGCTACATTGAAATTAAAATACATAGGAATATACTTAACCAAGAAGGTGAATGTTGCTCTGTAAAGATAACTATGAAATACTATGCAAAGATAACTATGAAATACTAAAAAAAGAAGTTTCAGAGAATATAAACAAATTGAAATACATATACAGATAATGTTCAAAGATCAGCAGAATCAACATTTTGAAAATGGTCATACTACCGAAAGTGACTTATATAGTCTATATAATCTCTATCAAAATATCAATGACAAGTTTCACAGAACTATAAAAAATAAGTCTATTCATTCGGAAACAGAAGAGAGCCTAAACAGTCAAGGCAATCTTAAATAAATGAAACAAATATGGAAGCATCAGATTACCAGACTTTAAACTATATTACATGGCTATAGTAACAAACACAGTATGGCACTGACATAGACATAGACCAAGACAACAGAATGAATAACTCAGATGTAAAAACATCAACATATAACCAAATTATCTTTGATAAAGCAGACACAATAATACACTGGAGAAAAGAATGTCTATTCAATAAATGTTGGGAAAATTGGATAGTCACATGTAGAAAAATAAAACAGAATCCATACCTTTCACAACTCACAAAAATTATTCAAAATGGATAAATGACTTAAATGTAAGGAATGAAACAATAAGAAATCTAGAAGAAAATGTTGAAAAAACTCCTCTAGATATCATCTCAGGCACAAAAATTATGAAGAAGACCACAATGCCAATCAGAGAAACAACAAAAACCTATAAATTTGACTTGATTAAACTAAAAGGCTTCTGCACAGTCAAGGAAGTAATCATCAGAATATAGCCTACAGAATAGGAGAAAATATTTATAAGCTATACTTCTGATAAAGGGCTAATATCCTGAATCTCCAAAGAACTCAACCAAATCAGCAAGAAACAATCAAAAACTGCTTCTAAACGTTTGCAAGAGACATGAGCAGAAGCTTCTCAAAAGAAATAGACAAATGGCCAACAAACATGAAAAACTGCTCAACATCACTAATCATCAGAGAAATGCAAATTAAAACCACAATGAAATATCATGCTATTCAAATGGCCTTGATAAAAAGTTCAAAAACAATAGATGTGGGCATGGGTACAGAGAGATAGCAATCCTTATGCACTGTTTGTGGGACTGTACCTACATATGTAACCTCTATGGAAAACAGTATAGAAATGCCTCTTTTCTTTCTTTCTTTTTTTTTGGTTGCAGTTTTTGGCTGAGGCTAGGTTTGAACCCACCACCTCCAATATATGGGCCTGGAGCCCTACTCCTTTACCCACAGGCACCGCACATGAGATACCTCAAATAACTAAAAGAAGACCTTCTATTTGATCCATAAATCCCACTACTGAATGTTTACCCAAAGAAAAGAAATTATTTTATTAGAAAGATGCTTATAGTCAAGTGTTTATTGTAGCACAGCTCACAATTGCAAAGATGTGGAATCAACCTACATGTCCATTAATTTGAGTGGATTCACAAAATGTGGTGTATGTATACCATGGAATATTACTCAGCCATGAGGAAGCATGACTCAATACTTTTTTCAACAATTCTGATGGAAGTAGAGATCATTATCCTGAATAAAGTATATGAAGCATGGAAAACAAACATCACATGTACTCACTATTAAATTAGAATTAACTGAGGAGCACATTTGTGCTTAGAGAACAGTAAAACTTAACTGAATCAAAAGGGGGGAGTGTGGAGGAGAGATCTAGTGAAAACCTATCATATGGGTACAGTGAACTCTCTATGGCTTATGGGCACATTTATAACTGTGAATCATTCAAGCATTATAAAAGTAATTGATGTCACCAAAAATATTTGTACCCCATAAACTTTGAAATTAAAAAAATTAATTACAATAGCTATTGTTAGCCATATGTAGAACTGTAAGAGGTCTTTGTATCCTGCTTTAAGGCTAAGTCTTCTAGAAGTCACATTGAATGAAGAATGGTTAAGGGCATTTCATATGTGGCATCAATCTATCAATAAAACAATGTAAACATTAATTTTCTTTAAGTCAGTTACTATAAAGGAAGTGGAATGAGAAATTAAGATTTTTATGTCTCTGTGCCATTTCTCTGTGCAATTTGTAATATTATAAAGCTTTAAAGCTTATATGAAAGCAAAGGCTAATTATAAGTAAGTCAGAAAAATTATAAAGTTATGTTTGTAAAATTTATTTATTCACTGACTACCTCCTGTCCCCCTTTTTTCCCTCCACAGTACAAGTAAAAATCCAAACATTAAAACCTTTGGTTTATGAACATGAAGGAGGAGAGAAGACACATCTGAAGAGAAATACGAGGTCTGTATACTTAGGTTTCTGGCCTAGGAGTGATAACTGTGTAAAAATTCTCTTACATGAATAGCAAAATGGATTTGTAAAAGTATTCTGAAGAGCTACTACAAATAATTATTTTATGTTGATATTTTGCTTATAAATGGAGCTTTTTAACTGGTATAAGACAATAACCAATTTTTATATTCCATAAAGGGTATACAGTATCACCAAATGCTGAAATTGAGCTGAAATTTATAACTCATTTATCTGAGGGACTTTTTTAGTATGTGCAGTGTATAAAAGCATGTATTATTCATATAAGTTGCTGACTTATTTGCATTTTCATTAAACTGTAAAGACTATATCACCATAATGTGAGCAGAGTTTTAACTTTATTCTGCTTTTACACTCAAACCCAAATTTCTTGGGTTTAAAATCAAAAGGTATCTATATATGTATGTATATAATTACATTTAATATACATGTATATGTATATGCCTGTAATTGAGGACAAAGGGCATGAAAATTAAATACCTAATAAAAAGCCTATCAGTTTTAGATATTTTTCTATATAAATAGCTCTTTCAGATAAATGAAATGTTCATTTAAGCACTGAAACTTTTAAATAATTTTTTTGAGATATATTACCACTTTTTGTCTTTTAAAATCAGATATCCTTAGCATATTTCTATTATTCATAAGCTAAATACATACATTTTATAAGCTATTAAAACTGTAAGGATTTTTCCTAAGAATAGATGATCACTGGATCATGCTTTCACATACAAGGGTTGTCTAGAAAGTATCCAGTCATATAATATGAGAAATAGAGACATATGTGGTTCGATAATTTCTAGAAAACCCCCATATAGCAACATCTCTATAGGCTCTAACAGGTTGCAAAGAAGAAAGATGAAATGGCTCCCTTTATCTTTATGATCTTTATCTACCTTTATGATCTTTATCTCTTCTGGTTTGTTTCTTCAAGTTTTCATAGACATTCAGTAAACAAATGTTTATTAATGTTTATTAATAGACACTTGAAATTTGAAACAGAGAAACAAGCCAAGCTTTGTTAAGAAGGAAGACACAATAAACTAGTGAACATTAATAAAGTTGCGTCCTGGTATTACTAGGAATTATGCTGTTATAATAAAAACAATAATAACAATTATTAAACACTTTCAACATGCCAAATATTCTTCTTCAATGGTTTAATTTATATATCTCTCTAAAGAAATATGTTAGTTTTTATTATCCTTGATTGTTCATATGAAGCAATTGAGGTATAAATTTTAAGTAACTAGCTAGTTCACAGCTAGTAAGTACAAGAAATGTAATTAAAAACAAAAATCTCTTGCCAACCCAGAAAACCTGTCCATAAAAATAAAGAAAGGAAAGAATTTTATTACTGATTAAGCATTAAACCAGAATGTGATGCACATCACAGGGCAAGTTCTCAGAGATTGCAGACAGAAAAGAATTTCACATTTACTTGTAGCCAAGTAGATGCGATCTACTACATATTTGTTCTTAAGATAATTGATAAATAGTCCTCAAGTAAGAAAACCTTGTCAGCTCCTCTGATCAAATGGACTGAAAGACATATTCATCTCAGATTCAGCTGGTAATTAGGACAACAATTATGTTAAGTAATTGGATTTATTTAAAGGAAAAATAAACTTCTCATACCTTTATGTCACAAGGTAGTTTTGCAACTCATAGTGAGGTACATACCAAAGTTAGGCTCTTACCCTCCCACTGAAACTGGAACATAGAGATGCTATCCTTTTTTATGAGTGCATACCAAAAGGACAGTTCCAAAGTCCTAGAAAAAGATATTCCTGGGTTGTAACATTTGCTTAAGAATTATTTAGCTTTGAAAATTATCTACATATAATTTAAGGTAACAGAGATATGACATACAATTACAGGTTTTCTAAAGATTACTCTCTTATTTTATATATTAACAGGGAAAATTAAGTCTCTTATTTTTAATGTGTATTTGCTTTTACACAGGTAAATAATAGAATTAAGATTTGAGCCCAGAGAATGTGGGCAGATCTCATGCTCTTAACTGCTGATATTTGTGGCATTCTGCTAAGTATGTGATTAAAAAGAAGGTGACTATCTTAATTTAATTTGGGACTTAAATAATAAAAAGGATGCAGTCATATAATCTCCAGGAAAAGAATATTTCAAGTATAATAGATGAAAAGTCAAAAGTCCTTAAGATTAAAAAAAAAGTTTAATGTTTTCAATGGACAAAATAAATACTGGTGTGTATGGACATAGTGGTTTGGGGAACAACAGGCATGGGCACCTAAGAAAGAGTGGAATTTTATAGCCCTTGTAGGCCATAATAAGGAGGTTTGTTTGTTTTTTTCTTTTCTTTCTTTCTTTCTTTTTTTTTTTTTTTGTAGCAATTAAGAATATTTTGAAGGTGATTTAAACAGAAAAGAGACAGAGTTTCACTTTGTGACCCTCAGTAGAGTGCTGTGGCGTCATAGCTCCTGCAACCTCCAGCTCTTGGGCTTAGGGGATTCTCTTGCCTTAGCCTCCCAAGTAGCTGGGACTACAGGTGCCTATCACAACACTGAGCTATTTTTGTTGTTGTTGTTGTTGCAGTTTGGCCGGGGCTGGGTTTGAACCCACCACCCTCAGTATATGGGCCAGCGCCCTACCCACTGAACCACAGGTGCTGCCCTACAGTATCATTTCAAAATAGAGAAATTATTTTTGTCACCATGCGAAGACATTGTGTTGTGTTCTACTGGGAGTGAAGATGGAGGCAAAGTAGTCAATAAGAACCCATTGATATAGGGTAGGTCTTTGATTACATTAATAGAGATTTTAGTTAAATTTTGCCTAATTTTTAAGCTAAAGCCAGGGGACTTGACTAATGGTTTGGGTGTAAAAGGTAAGGAAAGGGAACAATTAAAGGTGACTTTAAGTTTTTTCCCAAGTAAAAATTATGGTTTAATTTAGTGGGATTAGGAAAGCTTTAAGCCTAGAGTAGATGTACATTTGAAATGGGATATTAGTAACAACTTTAGCAAAATTCAGTTAGTGATGCCTCTTAAATGTAGGTCCGAATAGAAATGACAAATTAGCAGCTAGATATTGAAGTCTGTGGTTTAGGGTGAATGGTGTGAACTAGAGATACTAATTTTAGGATTGTTAACATGTGGACCGTGTGAATATAACCATGGGATTAGTACTCAAAAAAAAACAAAACTGCTTTCCTATGTGGGAAGATAGAGAAGAATGATGAGGATAGGAAGTTTCTTGGATGTATATGTTAACTAAAGTCACAAACTCAGAAGGAACATTGGGCCTTAGCATTATTTCTTGGCAAACTGAAGGTAAAAGTATATGCATAGTAATACAAAAAGAGACTGGAAGAAAGGCAGGACACACCATTATTATAGACTTGAAGGAAGAAGATAAGATCTATAAAAAAGTCATATTTGATAAAAATGAATCATCTTCAGTGGGTTTTAGAACTAATACATACTGAGTACTTCCTGTGTTTCTGAGACCTGTCTAAATGCTTTACACATATTTAATGCTCACAACTACTATTTCTCATAAAGATAGGGATAAATAAGTACCATATGCAAATTCATAGATAAGTTCAGAAGATAATTAAATGAAACAATATATTAAAAAATAGACAAAACAAATTTAACAGTATTTATTTTACCAATATTTAATTCATGAATTAAGATTCATGAATTAGGCAGCATTCAAACCCAGAGAAGTTCAAAGAGCTCTACTGCAGCTATGTCAGCAGGAAGATTTTATAGGCTGAAAGGAGAATTAAGATAAACAAAATATATTGTATTGATAAAAATGAAAAGACCCCAGCTAGAAGTTAGCTGGTGGTTTCTGAGTGGCAAAATCTCTAGTTTCATTTTGCTGTTTACACTGGGCTTTAGTTTGCTTACATAGGAATCTAAAATTTGGAGTCATTTCAGAATGGCCTCCCAACTGATGTTATTTTATCAAAGGGCTTGCATCTTAAACATAATGTAGTTAGATTCAAATTCAGGAAGTGGGACTCAGGAGCCTCTGTTTCTAATAATTTTACTCATTGGTAAAAGCAATTATACTAGAATAGTAAAGAAATATATTATTACTTCTCCCTGGGAAGCTCTTCCCCATTATACATGCAAACCTCTTTCTTATACTTCCTTAAGACCTCTGTACAAGGTCACATTATCAGAAATCCTTTCCCTAAAACACAACACAATCACTCTCTCCTTAACTCACTTAACTTTTTTTGTGAGAATTTAGTGATTCCAGAAATTAGTGTATATTTACCTGAGAATTATACATTGCTGGGAGCAGGCAATTTCTTTCCCATAATTTGAGTAGTGCTTGTTCCATAGTATGACTTAATAAGGATTTTTTGACCCAAAGAACTGAATGATGAGTTAATGAATAAATGAATGACCATATACTTGGGTGTATTTTGAGTATCTGGATCAGTGGTTTTCAACCTTCCTAATGCCACAGCCCTTTAATACAGTTCCTGTGAGTTGCGACCCACAGGTTGAGAACCACTGATCTAGATGATCTGAGATTATGGATCTTTAGTTTCACCAATCCTGAAGATCGTGTGATTTCCTCCAACAGAGTTCAGTAACCAAAAGGGAAAAAAGAGTACAGGAGTAAGTCAGAATTGGAGTAGCAATTCTGAAAAAAAAAAAGGATCTGTGAATCTTAAATAAAGAACTGGAACAATAAACTTTGTTATAGTAAGGGAACCGAGGATGAGTAAATCTCAGAGGAGGTTGTTGATTAGGAAAGAAAAGTCAGAGATCAAACCATGGGAAGAATTCAAGAAACAATTTGAGGAGTATAAGAAATATCAGTAATCAAACAATTGAAAGTTACAGTCAGATTGTGGAATGTTAGGGTTTTAGATTTTTGTAAATAGTTTTATATAATTACACTAAGGTGAAAAGGAATAAAAATGTGTGATTTTTGTAAATAGTTTTATATAATTACACTAAAGTGAAAAGGAATAAAAATGTGTCTAAAATTTAAAAAAAAGTCTGGTAAGAATTTTCTATGTTTACATCCATGTGATACTAATTTTAATAAAACATTTCCTTAGGAATATGACGACTACTTTACAAATTTAGTATCTTCTCAGTTTAACACAATATGCATATGTATATATAATCTTTAGCATTTCACAACTTAAATTTTATATTTTAATATCATGGCAATTGCGTAAAAGTTAATTTGAGCTATCAAACTAGTTGTAGACCACCAGAGGTAAGACATTAGTTTTAAATTATTTTTTCATAACTGATTCTTTGAAAAATCCCTATTCACTAAAGCTCCTTCTAATGAGTAGAATTATTCTATCAAGTACCTAGCTGGAGCTATAGCTTAAATCTATGCTATTGATGTCTGCTTTTATCTGTGTGGCTCTAAATGGGCCTTCATGAAAAGCTGCAACAGCCAACAATAAAATATAGAGTAAAACAAACGTCTTGAGCTCTAGTATCAATGGGAACAATTGTCGAATACAGTCTTACAAACTAATCCTGAAGCATGCATATAAGAAATTTAAAAATAATTAATATAATTGCGTTTGATGCATGAATTCAGACACAATAGAATAAAAAGAACCCATTTAGTTGTCATAGCAATTTTCAATTTTTGTATTTGAAAATACATACTTTTTCCATGATATTATTTTGATGATGGAAATGGCAGAAAAAGTTATTGTCAGTTCCTCAAATTGAGAGGGCCTTTAAGAAGCAATTTTACAAGGTTAATAAATAGAAAAAAACATTAAAATCTGATTTACTAGGGTGGTCAAGATTTGTAGCATGTTTTATTGCAGTTCACTTAGCACATAAGGCATGCATATTGTTTTCAATTTCCTTATACTCCCAGCTGAGTAGTAAAACTATTCTAAGTAGTATATTAGTAACAATAATAGAGTAAAAGCTGGAGGGGTTTCTGAAATATCTTAAGAAATTTATTTCCACTTCTGCTGTAACAACCACTTAAAGCATAAAGTTCTTAATGTGGCACTTATAGACGTCAAGGATCATTTAAAATAAAATCTAAAACAATAAAACATTAGCATCATTGTAAAGCCGAAAATCATGTTAAAAATCTACATTTGTGTGGATGTATCACTCTCCCCTTCTTAGGTCAAATGGGAATATTCCCTTGAAATTGGAAAGAATTCACAGTAAAAATAGTGTGATTTTTGTATTTCATTCATATTTTAAAGGTCTTAATTCAATAATATTCAAGTTTTAATTGGGTCCTTACAAGAACAGTGACCTTACGGCTTTATTTTGTATTACAAGAGGATTCACTTGCTGTTTATCCTGTCAGCTTGGCCTTTGTTCTCCTCACAGCTTGAAACAGATATATGGAAGCAGCTTAACTTAAGAAATAGGCAAGTGGGTCTTGATATGAATGATTATGACAGGAATACTGTCTTAAAATAATGTGGGAATAGAGATAATTTTCTGGGGTCATCCCTAATACAGATTCTTAAACAATTTTTGGCAAAAAAAAAAAAAAAAAATCCCTGTATGGTTAAAGTATTCTGAGAGTCAAAATGGGTGAGGGATTACAGCTTTAATTTGTGCATTTAACTAGTTTTTTATTGATATCTGTCTCAGTCATGAACTGTGGTGGGCTCAGATATCTCAGTGCTTTACACGACAAACCTGCTTTCTTCATTCCCGGTACTTATATTGTAGTATGGAGAATGGACCAACATAGGGTGGAAGCAAATAGAAACCCATTGTATTGATTTTTACAGAAGGAATAGATAAGGACTGAGGCAGTGACTAATGGAAGTGCTACATTAGCTGCACTCAAGGTCAGGAAAGGCCCTTTTGGAGAAAAACCATTGCACTTGAAATATGACAAGGAATATAACCATTACAATGACAGGAAAAGAACAGTTAAATCAAAGGCAAAAGTCAATCTGTGAAATATGCTGTTGAGATTTTGGTGGGGATTGCTTTAATTCTGTAAATCACTTTGGCTACAATGGATAATTTCAAAAGGTTTATTCTACCAATCAGTGAGCATGATATGTTTCTCCATTTGTTTGTCATCCTCAATTTCTCTCCACAGTGTTTCCTACTTCTCCTTGTAGGGATCCTGATTAAGTATATTCCTAAGGATTTTATTTTCTTTGTAGCTGTTATGAATAGTACTGAGCCTTTGATTTGCCTTTCATCTTGGCTGTTATTAGTATATAGAAATGCTATGGACTTGTGTACCTTTAGTTTATGTCCTCAAACTTTGCTGAAATTATATATCTATTAATTTAAGGAATCCCTTGCTGTAATATGTGTTTTTTTTTGGTTTTTTTTTTTGCAATTTTTGGCCAGGGCTGGATTTGAACCCACTACCTCCAGCATATGCGGCTGGCACCCTACTCCTTTAAGCCACAGGTGCCACTCTGTGTTTCTTTCTAAAACAAGATCATTTTATCATCAGCAAAAAGGAATAGCTTGGCCTTCTCTTTCCTTATTTTGATTTCTGGTATATATATATATATATATATTTTGAAACGGAGCCTGGGTAGAGTGCCATGGCATCACCCTCACAGCAACCTCCAACTCCTGGGCTCAAGCGAGTCTCCTGCCTCAGCCTCCCAAGTAGCTGGACTACAGGCGCCCGCCACAATGCCTGGCCATTTTTTGGTTGCAGCCGTCATTGTTGTTTGGCGGGCCCAGGCTGGGGATTCGAACCCACCACCTTAGGTGTATGTGGCTGGCGCCTTAGCCGCTTGAGCCGCAGGCGCCGAGCCTGATTCCTGGTATTTATTCCTCTTGCCTGATTGCTCCGGCTGGGACTTCCAGGACTACATGGAATAGCACTGTGGCAGTGGGCACCTTCGTCTTATTCCACAGTTCTTAGTGGCAATGTTTTCAACTTTTTCTCGTTCAGTATGATGTTGTCTGTGGGTTTATAATATATGACTTTATATTTTTGAGATATATTCCTTCTATGCCTAGTTTGTTGAGGCTTTTTATTTTGAAAGAGTGCTGGATTTTGTCAAATCTTTTTCTTTTTTTTTTTTTTTGCATCTATTAAGATGATTTTGGTCTTTGATTTGGCTTCTGTTTTTGTGGTGAATCACATTTATTGATTTACATATGTTGAAGCATTTTTGCATCTCTTGGATGATGCCTACTTGGTTATGGTGTATTATTTTTTGATGTGTTTTGCTTAATCTGGTTTGTTAGTATATGACTGAGGATTTTTACATTGACATTCATAAGAAATAGTAGTCTGTAATTTTCTTTTCCTGTTGTGTCCTTTCCTCACTTTGGTATCAATGTGATATAGGCTTTTGTACAATGAGTTGGGGAGGATTCTCTCATTTTCAATTATGGAATTACTTATGTAGTGTGAGTACCAGTTTTTCTTTGTAGGTCTGGTAGGGTTTGGTTGTGACTCCATCTGGTCTGATAATTAGAAAAAAAGGTACAATTATATCACGTGGTTAAATTCTTTTGCTATTCTAAGTGAGTGCCTCCTAATTCTTAAACAGCTAATTTTTAAAGATTCAGACAAGAAACTCAGAGTTGTGGGGCTAATGATGTATATGTTCCTTGTTACCACACCATCTGAGTGGGCTCTCCCGCATCCTTCCTTGGATGAGCATCTGGGAATGAATGTCAGTCCATCGAGAACCTTGCAGATGTGAGGCCAGGTTCAGTGGCTGACTGTAATCCTAGCTCTCTAGGAGGCTAAGGCAGCAGGAGAACTGCTTGAGCTCAGGAGTTCAAGACCAACCGGAGCAAGAGTGAGATCCCATCTCTACTGAAAAAAAAAATGTGAACCCCTGAGGAAAAAAAATAGCAGAAGATATTAATAAATAGAAAAACGTATTATGCTCAGAAAGATGGGAAGGCTGGGAAACCTGGAAAGAATCAATAAGGATGTTGATTCTTCTATATTAAAATATCTGCATTACCCAAAGGGATCTACAGATACAACACAATCCTCATAAAACACCAAAATTACATTTCAAAGAACTTAAACAAGTTGTTCTTCATTTTGTGTGAAACTAGAAAAAAATTCTAAATAGTCCATGCAATTCTAAGAAATAAAAACAATTCAGGAGGTATTGCACTACAGGTTATACTACAAGTCTACAGTGATGAAAACAGCATGGTAGTGACATAAAAATGGAGACATAAATGTTTGGAACAGAAGAGAGAACATAGAGATAAAAACTAGCCTCATGCTGCCACATACTGCCATCTGATCTTCAATAAACCAACCAAGTCAGTCACTGGGAAAAAGAAACCTTATTTAATGAATGGTGCTGGGAGAACTGGTAGGCACATGTAAAATCTAAAAGTTGACCCAAACCTCTCACCACTTAGCAAAATTGACTCACAATGAATGAAAGATTTATATCTAAGACATATAATGATAAACACTATATAATAAAGTGTGAGGAAATCTCTTGATGATATTAGCCTGGGGAAATACTTCATGAAGAAGTCCTTACTAGAAATAGCAGCAATAACAAATATAAATAAATGGGACCCAACCAAGCTTAAAATCTTCTGGACAGCTGGGATACAATCAACAAAGCAAACAGATAACCTTCAAAATTGTAGAAGATATTTACATGTTATGACTCTGAAGAAAAAATTATTTTCAAATAGATAACCCTCAAGTTGGTAGAAGATATTTGCATGTTATGAATCTAAAGAAAAAATCATTTTATCAAAAAGACATTTGGACTCAAATATTTACAGCAGCTTAATTCACATTTGCAAAGATGTAATAACAACCCAACTGCCTCTTAACCTATGCATGAATTAATAAACTGTAGTTTGTGTATATAATGGAATACTATTCAGCCATAAAAAGATGGAAACTTCACATCTTTTGTATTTATCTGGATGGGTCTGGAGAATATTCTTGAGTAATAGTATCTCAAGAATGTAAAAGAAAGCATCTCGTGCATTCAGTGCTAATTAGAATCTAATAGATGAATTCTATCTATGTTCACGTGAGAAAAAAAAATCACAAAATCAAGAAGAGAGGGAAGGTGAGAGAGAGCTTGGTAAGTTCTCTGAACAGGTACAATGTAGGGGTAGATGGCACACCTTCTGGGTGAAGGACTGAGGTCCAACTTTGCCCTTACCTAACAAATGCAGACAATGTAACCAAATCGTATTTACCCTTGTATTAATCTAAAATAATAATTAAAAAAGAATGTCTAGATTGTTCTCTGATTTGGTGATTATGAATAAAGCTTCTATAAACATAACTTTTAATTTCTCCTGAGTAATGCCTAGAATGGGATTGGTGGATCACATGGAACGTAGTTTGTGTATTTAACTCATTAAGAAACTGCCCAACTGTTTTCCAAAGTGATTGTACCATTTTGTACTCTCACCAGCAATGTAGGACAATTCTGCTTCCTCCCTATGCTACTAGCCCTTGGTATTGTCAGGCGTTTGTTATGATGTCTGAGTAAGTGGGAAATGGTACTTTTTGTATTTTTAATTTGCATTTCACTAAGGACTAATATTATTGAGAATCTTCTAATTTTTTTTTCCTGTTATCTGTTATCTTCCTTGGTAAATCTGTGGGTATGGTGTATTAATCCTGGCTTCCTGTTTCAGTTCCACCTCTATTCCCAAATACCCTCACACATACAACCCACACCTGACTGCTCCTTACCATGAGACTGAAACTTCTACATTTTTCTGGTGTGCTTTACCTTTCCATTTCAACTTCCCAAAAGGTATTGGTATGTCCTATACAAAGAGAGTACAGAAACATACATAGGACATGTTTCAGCCTACTTAGGACATGTTTGGTTTTAACTAGTATCTCTGGTTGCTTTTATTAATGTGTGTTGTATATTTTCTGGATGGTGATGGCCAAATAGCACTTGAAAAAGAATAAACAAGATAAAATTTAAAAACATTCACTTTACTTAAGTCAAATGTAAAAAAATTCATATGACGAATATGCAAAATACATAAGAAATAAGGTAAATTTTAGCATCCCTTTCATGATATATGTATACAAAACAAGTCATATACACAGTTTGTAAACAATATAGGTGATTAAAAATAACTATTCCAAATAGGAATGAGCATGATGCTCAGTGATAATTAGAGTCACCGGAGTTGAAGCCAGGAACCAAACAAATATTCTCTAATTGCCACATCTATTAAGCAGTGTTATGAAGTTTTAGTTATTTAAATGCCTAGAAGAAAGAAATTAGACTTGTAAGAATTGGAAAGAGGATAATAATTATTTTCATAATATGTAATTACTTATGAAGGAAACTTCAGGGAGTCAACAATACAAGAATTTGAATAATAGAGTTCAGGAATGTTGTTAATTATAAAATACATGTATTTTCTATATATCAGAAATAACCAGTTTGAAAATGAACTGTTCAGAGTCAAGTACTTTTTTTACAATAGTAGCAAAATCTGCAACTATCCAGGAACAAAGTATTAATATATGAAAGAAGAAATAGAACGGGAAGTGGTTAAGAAGAGGAATTTGGCATTATTATAGACCTGGATTTGAATCTCAGACATACCACCAATAGATGGTAGTTATTGTTCTCTCTGAGGCAGGTGCTGTTATAAGCACTTATATGTAAATGATTTAATCTTCTCAAACTCTATGAGTTAGGTAAGAAAATGCTTGTTTTAAAAATGAGGAATCTTAAGTACAGAGAAATTAAAAATAGTATTCATAATACAGAGTGTACATAAAGTTCATGTGCAGTTTAAAATAGTCAAGTCCAGGATATCCTGTATAAGAGCTAATAACTTGTGGAGCCTGGTTACAAACAAATACAAGCATACCTTACCTTGGGGTGCTTTATATTGTTTTTTACGAATTGAAGATTTGTGGCAACCCTACATCAAGCAAGTTTATCAGTGCCATTTTTTCCAGCCATGTGCTCACTCTGCGTCACATTTTAGTTATTCCTGAAATTTAGCAGTCAAAAACAGTATAAATTTGTTTTATTATAGCTCTGGAGGTCAGTCTTCAATCAAGGTAAGATGTCTATAATGGAGGCTGAATGTCCATAATTAGTTAAATTGGGAATGACTATATATATATTTTGTTAAGTCTTTAAGGAAAAATCCATTTTATGACCTTTTCTAGCTTCTGGAGATAATCTGCCTTCCTTGACTTTGATTCCTTACTCTTCAAAGCCAGCTACATTACACCTTCTCTTTTTATCAGATTTGTGAACTCCATTCTATAAGAACATTTGTCATGTCTTGGGCTCACCAAAGACAATTTCCCTAAGTCAATATTATACACATCTGTGAAATCCATTTGGTTGTATAAGTAACATATTAATTTGTCTTGGGGATTAGGGCATATGTATCTTTGGAAGACATTGTTCAGTCTAACATAAATGGTTTTTGATTTATTATTTCTAGGATATTTCTATATGAAGATATCTTAATGAAAATATATGCTTCAAAATACAATGGTGATACACAGATGCAGGATAGGGTAAATGCAATAGTCACAATTTTCTGAGAATAGTAAAAATGACAATACATACCAATAATCTATCTGTAAAAATTCTTAAAACTAACCAGGTACACATCATTGCAGACATGACTAGATCTCACGGCTGTTCCTTGAATGTTGTTCTCCATGTTCCTTAGCCAGGTATTATCTATGTCTAGACTGTTAGTTCCACCAGCTGGACTCAAGAGGCTGTACTGCCAAGGCTGTACTTTTGTAATCAACCTTCCTTTTTTAATTATTACTTTAGTTTTTGGACAAGTACTTAACTACATTTGCATCTGAGATCTGAGTAGCTTCCTCAGCATGATACCTACTCATCAATGGGTTGGGGTTCAAAAAATGTGTTTAATTTTGAACTCTCCCTTCATTTTACTGCAAGCTAACAGCGTTACCTTAAATACTAGATTCTTTAAAATTCTTACAGTTTTCCTATAAATATCACAGGATTGATTGATTACACAAATGCTATGGCTACAAATCTCTTTCAGACAGCCCATTCTTGCCAGGATATGTTGGGACAATGCTTAAACTTCTTAGAAGCATTTTTGTCTATTTGAGTCTATGAAATGGCCTGTAAATCTTTCCAAAGTCTTAACAAAGGGTTCTACAGTCACACTGTTGAAATGGTCTTTATTTCTTTGAGAGCCTTTTGACATCTAGAAAGACTGACAATTTGGGGCAGTTTTGTTTTTGTAAAGGAACGCCTTATCTCTGTTTATTTCCTTCAAATTTTCCTTGAAAATAGAGCAATTTATTTTTAGGTTATTTCTCATAGCATTATCATATACAACTATACAAAACGTGTTGGATTTGTGACTTTTGTGAGGAAATCTCCCTGGTCAATTATACCAGTTCATTTAGTAATTTTTCTAATTACTAAAGTCATTTATTGAGTGGCTTTAAGATTTCTAGACATAAGAACATACATTTTGTTACAATTTCCATCTGAACGTTACTGATATTTTCTTTGATCAGAAAGACAATTATAAGTGGTATTATTTCTTCCAGAGTCTTCTAAAATATGTAATCTCTCTGTTTAAGATTCTCTCAGATAATATTTATGCTTATATTATGTTAAATAAAGGTATGTATAAAATAACATATATGAATGCATGTACACGATTAGGTACACAGATCAATAATTTTTAGCTGAGTAAATGACATTTTGCCTGTTTAGTAAATTTTTTACCCTTTTGTCTTTTTTTCTCTAACATTCACTATTACTTCATAAGAATGTTATAAAGATTAATAACTTAACAGGCAGATAAAGAGTATTTTTAAATTCTCAAAGAAATGCTATTTAAATGATAATGATAGCAGTGTAATGACATTTTCAAAGGGAATTGACCTTTTTTGAGTTAACTTATTAATTATGCCTAAAGTAGTTATTTATATTTCTTTCTGAAAGGTAATTATATCTTAATAGTATCAAGGTTTATCTAATTCATACCTTCTTAGAAACTTTTTACTTCACTGGGTGTCTTATTGTGGGTTCACTGGGTTCATTTGTGCTTCCATAAGAAAATACCTGACATTGGATAATTTATAAAGAACAGAAACTTATTTTCATAGTTCTCTAGAGGCTGGAAGTTCACGGTCAATGTCTGGTGATGGTGGGTCTTCTCTGCTTCTAAGTTCATGCCTTGTTGCTGTATCCTCTGGAAAGAACATATGCTGTGTCCTCACATGCCAGAAGTAACAGAAGGGAAAAGGGTCCAAGCTAGTTTCATCCACCTCTTTCAAAGGGCACTAATATTTCACAAAGTCTCTGCCCTCTTGATCTAATCATTTCCCTAATGGCCCCACAACCTAATATTAACACAGTGGGGATGAAGTTTCAGCATAAACATTTGGGGACTATTCAAACCATAGCACTGGATTTTTCATGAAATTTTGCTGATTTTGAAACTTTTCTTTTCTGAGGTTCAACTTAAGTTAACTGAGAAACAGACTCATGTGTAATGCAAATAGCAGACAACATATCAGCTTTATTAGACCACAAGGATCTTTTGATTTTTCATGTCTAAATTACCCTCCAAGTCTTGAAACTTGCAGATGAACGTTTCTTGTAATAAACTTACAAAGTGAAGGAGGAGAGAATGTTAGAGTCCTAAGGACAGATTCTCTAAAAGAGAAAAAAGACTGAGCCACATGTTCTCATTTTTCCCCCCAAACAAGAGCTAAGTCACAAATCTTTCCGAGATCATGAGAGTGAGAAAGTAGAGAAAGACTAGAAGACATTCTTCCCAGTGTTTATGAAAGGGAAAATGCCACATGTGGTAGGCAAAGTAGGAACAGTGGGAGAGGTAGGAAATAATTTCCTCTACCAGGTTATGTAGAGAATTTCATTTGCTCTGTTTAGAATTACCAGATATTTAATTGTAATTAATTAACCAGTAGCTAAAAAGCCTAAAGAGAGAACAACAAATGTAAAACTAAAATATACTTTATATAAACAAAGAATTAGGTTAAATGCTATGTGTAAAAAGAAAAATTGATCTGTGGAATAGATCAATTAAATTATATACAATGCTCAACATCTTAAGCCTCCTATTGTAGGAAATTTAATGGTTTTTATCAGGGCCAGATTATTTTTATATTTCTGTAAAGAATTGACAAACATCCTTGAATATAGACTTAAGTTATAATTTGAAAAATCAATATTAGACAAAATTCTCCTCTGATTACATTTAAAGTAGTGATAGCCTTTAAAACGTTTTTCCTACTTAAGTTGCTGTATTACTTGTAATTCTAACTTGCTGTTACTGTTAATATAACTATGTCAAAATCTTAAGCAAATATATGCGGAAGAATTTTACAATCATTATAATTGAAATTACTTTATAACAGTGTAAAATTTTCTTTTTTACATGATCTGTGTTATAATGAAAAGAAATAGTTCATAAGATACAAAACCGAAGAGAATCCATGAGAATTTCATTACCATTAAGCACTATTTTTGCTTGTACAAAGATTTTTCTACAATAATTTTTTAAACAAAAACAAAACTAGTAGCTAAAATTATCTTAACTTTTTTTTTCAACAGACACACTTTACCCATAGGTGCTTTATTTTAGTACATGTACTTTATACCCCTTTGTAATAGAAGAGTTTTAAAGTAAGTGTATAGCAAACAAACTGGTTAGTTCTGGGTCAGAAAATGTTCATGTTCTTTCAGGAAATTTATGCCTGAAAAATTCAGATACAGTACACTTTTATCCTTGGCTTATCCACTCAAATATACTGAATTTTAGAAGCCTAACTAAAGTTGTTAAATGTTATTAGAGCAGATTTGAAAATTATTTACTTTCAGATCTTTTACTATCTTAATAGGCATAATGGACATAATTGTTTGACATATAAAATATAATAAGGAAGTCAGTCATAATATTTAAAGTACCTTAGAAGTCATTGAGGATACCCCCTTCACTTTTTAAAACTTAAGTGATTTTTACAGTATCATATGGCTATTTCCTTGGAGAATAAAGGTTCAAAACCAGATGTTTAAGTCCAGAGTTTCCCCCGACCCTCTGTATAATGGTCCTTTGATCAAGGCACTGAGTATAAAGGATATTATGCATTGTAGGAGAAGAGGTGTGGAAATCAGGCTGAAAGGCAAAGGTAATCATTGAAAAGATGGATTACTCATCTATGATGTAGGAAATATAATATAGTCTCATTCAGTTTCTCATGAATTGTGAATGTTAATCGTTTCTAAAGGATGAATGTTAGGTTTTCATTAAGATTCTCAGCATATTTTAGATTATTTGGACTTTGAAATTTAAGGACACAAAGAAAATTAGCTAAACTTCAGCTTAAATGTCCTTGTCTCTAATTTGACCTTCATCACGCTATAAAGAACTCACGATGCTCTGAGGATCTGGAAACCTGTACCTACGAGGGCAGGTTTCAATTTAGAAGGATTATGCTCCCAAATGCCAGAGCTGCCAGCAGCTATCTATGGGAAGCTGCTTTGGGACATTGTTCCTAAAATTATTGCTTCCAGCAGATGGCTTATCCACAAGTGAGGATGATTCAATACTTCAAATGATGAAAAAGATAGGACTTTTGGGGGGTAAAAGACACTCACAACACCCAGCTCGTTGAAAACCTTATATTGATGTAAAATCGCAACAGTTAAAACACTAATGTGAAAATACTTTTTCATCTATCCTTACAAAATGCTTTTATATCAAGTATAGTATATCCTGTACATAATTGAGGGTATTGCAAACCACAATTAAATGATTTTCCATTATTTTAAAATGCTACACATTATGTTCTTATATGGGCACTAATTTATTAATTTGAGATTGTAATATATTCCATGATAAATGGTCATCAGATAATGGTTGGTTCTCTGATGAATGCTGGGTAGCTTACTCAGACAGTATCAACCTAATTAAAATGCACCTAGGAAGGTGGACCTGGTCAGACTTCAAAGATGGTTAAGATAAATTAATATTGTTGAACCCAAGAGATATATTATAAATTCCTCTTTATGCTTCCTTTATTTCATTCAAGGACGATTTACCCCCTACAGACATAACAGATCTTTTGTTTCTTCCTAAAAAGTACTTTAATTCACTGCTGAAAACTTACTTTTTGCTACAGTATAATTTTTTAAACCCAGAGAGCAATGACATAGCATCAATTTCCAAAATTATGTTGGGCATTAGACCTTAGGAACTTAAAAGAAGGTAAGTTTTAATTTAGAAAAATGTAGAAAATAAGACAAAATCATGAATTTTGATCATTACATTTGTTAAATGAATTTCAAACAAAACACTTATAAATACAATAGTAGATTAGAACAATTCTTTGAAGAAATGACTAAGTATTGAAAGAAGGCAATTCAAAGTTTAAATGTACTATTCTTGTTAATTTATTGGTATTCTTGAACTACCTTTTATGTTTAATAAAAGTTTAAGGAAAAAATATATATGACATATAACTATCTCTATATATAATTGTGAATGAATATTTATAATTCTTTGGCAAAACACAGCAGATGATAAATGCATATTTCTTACTCTCATAACTTGACATGCAAAGTAGTTCCATAGTCCTAGATTTAAAGAAAGTCTATATATGACAAGGAAGATATAGAAAGTTAAAAATTGAGCTATAAAAGAATGTGCTTGTGTTAATTCACATAAGTGAGGTAGTGCTTTTTAATGGTTATATGGGCAGTATCTGGTATCAGACTCCCGTGCTCTCTCTACACTTTCCTGATGGGAAAACATAGATTTAGGAGGTAATTTTCTTTCTTTCTTTTTTTTTTTTTGAAACAGAGTCTTACTTTGTTGCCCTAGGTAGAGTGCTATGGCATCATAGCTCACAGCAACCTCAAACTCCTGGGCTCAGTCTCCCGAGTCTGGAACACCTGAGCAGCCTCCCAGAGTAGGTGCCAGCCACTCCGCCTAGCCTAGGACTTAATTTTCTTAAGATTACATGTGTCTCTTGTATAATAGGGAATATGATAGTAACATACTTGTAGAGTTGTCTACAGATTAAGTAAAATAAATTATATAAGGAGTTTAGTTAAGTGCATGGCACCTAATAAAGGTTTAGTAAACATTTACTTTGTACAAATAATCAAGAGGGATTTTTTTCATTGGTGATATTTTTCCATTTGACTATAATAAATTTTCCTCATGGCTATATCCGGTTTGATTATTCTCGTCAGATAATTACTTTTGTAAACATTACAATAAGCAAATTGAATCTAAAATTCGTGTAAATATTGATAATCTGAAGACTAAGCATTATCTTTTTCACATATGGTGGGCGATAGATCTGTAGTGGAAACGCTACAGGGAGTCATTTTTGTAACAACTAGTACCTTAGCAAGTCTACTGGAAAGAATTTACATGAAAGTCATGGTAGATCGGTAGGCTTTTGGATTGTTCTCTAAGTGATAAGGTTGTTTTATGCATTTATGAATTTTATTTCTGCCTAGATTGTATACGAATAATGTGATTCAGAGAACATTTACTTTCCTTCCGAGTGTCTGGGTTTCTGATAATTGTGGCTGGTCACCAGACAAAATGTGGCTGAGTGATCATCTGATAATAAAAACTTTGGATTCTGATTTTCAAGAGGTCTTACTAACTAGGGAAGAAACACTGCACAAGTGCTCCAGCATTTTGCTGTTGGAAGAAGAACATAGGAAGCTGGTGCATGGCTTCCTTGTCTAGACTCCATCTAATATGTCTTTTCCCTTGTTGACTGCTGTAACCGAATATAGCTATGATGACAACAGCCTTTGTGTCTTCAGACTCCTTCTTCCCAATCCCTAAATCTGTATGTGGTCATGGGGACCCCAAAATATATATCTTCAATTGCATGGTATAAAGTGTAAAATATCATGCAGTTGGGGATTATGCTAGACAAGATCATCAGACAAGGTCATAATTATCAGTTGGATAGGAATGTGAGAAGGTCACAGTTTCTCTGGGTTTAACCTCAAAGAACAGGGATTAAGGGATAAAGTGGATGTTAGGAATGAAGTTTATGAGGCACACTTTTTATGTTTACTTATCCTGTGTCATCCAACACGATAGCCCATATCCCTATGTGGCTAGTGGCTACCATATTGATAAGTGAAGATCTAGAGGTTATCAATGCTTTCTGGTGGACATATTTGAAAATAAAATTCAAACCATTAGCTGCCAAGTGAGAATAATATTTTTCTTGTTATTTTGGTGAGTGTTATCATGCCTGATGTTTTTTGTGAGCTAAACCATTTTGCTGTGTTCAAAAGCAGCATTCTACAACATTTCTGGGTTACTAAATTGAATCGGTAAGTCTTTTAGCATGACCACCAATTTGTTTTATTTTTCCATTACACATATGCATGATTGTACTCATATTGCATCACATACATTAGAAATCATATAATAAAAGTGATTTTTAAGGAATAAAATAAATATGTTCTAATTTTATTCTGCATATTCCAGTGGTTGATCTCTGCACCACTTCAGATGTGTGTATACTTCCACTTGTAGACTTTGACATTGGTTTTGTAAATCCCACTCTGCTCTCAAAGGAACTAAATACTCATTTAGGGAACTAAATACTCTGACTTCAGTACTGGTCAGGAAAATGCAAGGTGATCTTGGAACTTGTTTTGGACCAGAAAGAAAGTAAATACTCAAAGAATGATGGGAGGGACATATCCAAATGATAATAGAGCCAGTTTGAGTAGGCCAGTGTTATCTAGCTCTCAATTTTAAATCTTTTGAACATAATAGGAAACCATGAGTTTTTACTTCTGTAGATAAACAATGAACACCAGATAATGCTGGAAAAAGGAAAGCTCTCACAGTATCTCCACAGAAAATATTTATTATTCACTGATTGTGAGTATAAAACCCATATTACCTTTTCAGTGGGGAAACTTTGCAGATATCATCTTATCCAAGTAATAAAATTTAATATAACCAGTACTGAGACATATTGATATCACATGCCCTCTGATATGATATGCTGAGAAGACAATATAATGTCATTGGTCAACCTGCCAAAAAATAATGAACAATCTTATTAATCAAGAAAGTCAAACCACAAGTGAGGAAATTTCTACAAAATTATAAATTTGTATTTAATAATAGAGTGAATGTTATAAAAGACAAGGAATAACTGAGGAGCTATTCCAATTTTAAGGAAAACAAAAGGATATGAAAGCTAAATACACTGTGTTTCTGGATATATAATAAACCTTTCTAGGATAATTGGCAAGTGGATCTACAAATTAGATGATAATCTAATGCATTAGGATTAATTTCCTCACTTCGTGGTGGTGGAGGACAATTTTTAGGAGATATTAAGAGATAATGAGGTCATTGCATTTTAAATTTATTCTCGGGAGGCATACAAAATACATTCTACGTGGTCTGACAATTAAGTTAGCAAATTCATCCTAGAGGAAGAACTACATAACTCTTTGCTGAATATAACTATGCACCAATTCCAGCTCCTAGTCTACCCTTCAAAGTAATTTTGGACTCTTTTTCTGAAATGGCCCTCAAATCTGTCATTGTATTACATTTGATGTCCTAAATATCAAAGTGTCTTCTTTTCAATATTTCCTTTATTGTTTGGTAAAGAAAAAAGTCAGTGGAGTCAGATCAGGTGAGTAGGGAGGACGTTCCAATAGTTATTTGTTTACTGGCTAAAAACTCCCTGAAAAACAGTGCCTTGTGGGCTGGTGGATTATTGTGATTCAAGAGCTACACCTTTCTCCTGCCAAGATTTTCAGTTAAGATTTTCCTGTTTCTCTATTTATGTCTTTTTGGTCTGCTGTGCTTTTCACAGGCAGCTGATTTAATTTCTAGACTTGCTAAGTTTATAAGAAATTTATGAATATTTGTTTATTGCTCTAATTTAAGCTCCAACAGTCTCACAATGGCATAAAAAGGCATTCATCAATAACAGGAGCACCACTCAGAAAGACACTGCCACGCACTGTCATGAGCACAACTATGAGCTGCTGCTTTCCCAAGGTTCTGGGACGTTACCTACTTCTCAGTGCTGCTCAACTAAGTGCATGGGTACAAGTTCATGAACTTCATTGTCAGACCGCATATATATTATACGGAACTTTCCTTTTTTACAGAGAGAGAAAGACAGAAAGCAAATGTTAAAAAGTGAATCCAGTACACACTGAAATTCTTTTAAATATCTTTTGTATCATATCTGAAATTGTATTGTAATTTCAAAATAAAAGATTCAGGCTAATGAAATATTTATCTTAGATTTAGGAAATACTATCCTTGCCTTCTGAAAGATTTTATCACCTTGGCTAAGAATCATAAACTGTCACATACAGTATTAGAAAATCATATAGATATATTTTATTAAACAGAGTGTTTTTTTTAAATAACGTACAAACTTAAGCGTCTTTAAGTGATAATGAATTCTCAGGGACAGTAGAATCTCTCTTTCTCTATTGCCTCACAGCCAGCCATAACCATTGATAATAAAATCTAATAGTCCTTGTCATACCCCAGTACTGTTTTAAGTAGGTAGATCTCCTGGTTACAAACAAGATAGATTCTGTGTGTTTGTTCCTAAGTTGAATTTGTTTGCAAGTTGGATCAGGTACATTTACCTATTACCTGCACTAGCTCTGTTTGTAAGTGCAAGTTGTATGTAAGTCAGATGTTTATAATCTGGGGACTGCCTGTACTTTATATATATTAGCTCATTGAATTTTCAACAAACTGCGTAAGGCAGAATGCAAGGCAGCCTCCGGACGACCCCAGTCAGCCTTGGCTCCTGACCTATACTCTCTTGTCTCCATTTCTGGAGTGTGGGCTGGAGCTAGTTGCTCAACTGTAGCACATATGGAATCCAGCAAAAGGGATGAGATTTTTGTTCCAAGGTTCGGCTACACAAGACTTTGACCTCCTTGTTCACTTGTTGTCTTTCAGTGGCTCATTTGAAAGAAACCAGCTGCCATGTTGTGAGCTTTCCTATGGAAAGATTCTTGCTTCAAGAAATTGTGGCAGCCTTGGGCACATGGGCAGGAAGGAACTGAACGCCTCAGTCTAGTAATCTGTAAAGAGCTGAATTCTACCAACAACCACATGAGTGAGCTCAGAAACAGATCCTTTCTCGGGTGATCCTTTCTCACAGCTTCCATTGCAGCTGTGGGTGAGATACTGTGAATTGGAGGATAGGGGATCCAACTAAGATACAACCAGGTTCCTGACCCACAGGAACTGTGAGATAATAAATACTGTCATGAGCCACTAAGTGCTGGGGTAACTGGGTAATCCATAGTGGGTAACCATACAGGTAGATACTGGCATGATTCCCAGATGAAAAATGAGGAAATGAATCAAGCTTTTAGTGCATTATTAGAAAATTCTTTGGATTAAACACTCAGAGCAAATGTAATGCCAATTAATTATTACCTGACTCAAGCAGGCATTCGTGTTTGTAATCCACATAGATCTATTCTTTAGTGAGTTAGCCTCTCTTTAAGAATATTGCAAACCCCAAGAATAGATCTATGTGGATTACAAACACGGATGACTGCTTGAGTCAGGTAATACTTTTCTAGAACTAGAGTATGAATGTTTTAACACAATAACTGAGTAAATGACACGAAGTCTATGTTAACCAGTTTGATGAAAATATTTCGGGTTGGATGTGAAAACACTTCACTGTACCCCATGTTTGCATTTGTATACAGCTATCATTTAATAATTAAAAAAAGAAATAAAGATGTTAGGAAAGCAAAAAAAAAAGAATATTGCAAACAATTAAGAATACAAAATATGTTCTAATGTTTTTCAACATTAAATTTCACTGAATTGAAATTAGAAGACCAAGCCATATTAAAACACATTTCTGAGGAGCAAAAGTTTCATTAGTAAAAGTATAATTTACATAATGAAAAGGAAAACATAGACACAATAGGTGGTTGGATAGATAAATGATTGCTAAATAGATGATCGATGCCAGGAACAGCAAGATTAAGGAAAAGACGATACTACATCCAAATATGGCCTTTTTCTTCGTATCCTGAGTTACTTATTCACTGTGGTAAAAGTTCCCCTTTATCCTCTGAGCTCAAGTCGGTGGTATTTTGGGTCCTCCTCTAATCAGATGAGAAGTAAATCCTCACTGCTTGGTTATGAATTTTGTTTTTGTCTTAAATAAAAGAAAATCACTGCTATCTCCTTTCCTTCCTTAGTGTACACTTTAATTTACATTTTATGTTCCTGCTTCACAGAGCAATCTTTATTCTAGGTCAGAAAATTTTCAGTCATACTGGGCTTTGACGAAAAGGCTTTATTTTCTGAGCATTTAGATATTTGAATTTGTCATAGAAGTTTTATTGATGCATAGTTTACATGCTGTATAATTTACCTTTTAGAAATTCACTGATTTGTAGTATATTCACAGAACTGGGCAATAATTGCCACTATGTAGTTTTACAGCAGTTTTATCATCCCCCAAAGAAACTCCCTGCCCATTGTCCGTTCTTCCATATCCCCCTCAGCTGAGGTCCTGGCGGATACTGATCTCGTCCTTGTCTCTATGGTCTTCTCCATTCTGGGCATTTTATGTAAGTGCATCATACAAGATACGGGCTTTGGTTATTCAGCATTACGTTTTCAAGGCTCATCCCTGATGTAGCACCTATTAGTGTTTATTTTCTTTTTGTTGCTGAATAATATTCCATTATATGGATATGCCACATTTACTTATCTGTGAGTTGACGAACATTTGGATTGGTTCTATTTTTTTGCTTTTGTGAATAATATTACACACATTTGTGTTTTTAATTGTAAGGTACATATGCTCAGCCATATGATAACTCTAAGTTTAACATTTTGAGGAGCTGCCAAATTGTTTTCCCAAGTTATTGCACTATTTTACATTCCCACCTTGACTGTTCCAATTTCTCAACATTCTCACCAAAATGTGTTACTGCCTGACCTTTTTTTTTTTTAATTTTAGCAATCTTAGTGTAAAGATATCTCCTTGTGATTTTCATTTACATTTCCATAATGACTGATGATACTGAATTTCTTTTGTTGTGCTCCTGACCATTTGTATATGTTCTCTGAAGGAATATCTATTCAGATCCTTTGCTCATGTTCAAATGGTGCTTTTTAAAAATAAATTATTGAATCATAAGGGTTCTTTATAGATGGTAGATACAAGTCCCTTATCAGATGTGTAATTTTCAAATATTATCTCAATTTTGTAGGTTGCCGTTTCACTTTCCTGGCGATGCTTGATGAAATATAAAAGTTTTCAATTCTGGTAAGTCATATTTGGTTTTTACTTGTGTTGCTTGTAGCTTTGCTCCTGTATCTAAGAAACCACTGCCTAATCCATGATCCTAAGAATTTACTCCTATGCTTTCTAAAAGGAGTTCCATAGTTTTAGCACTTCTATTTTTGTTTGCGATTCACTTTTAAAATTTCAGATTAATATAACTGCACAAAATATTAGGTTACAGTGTTTGTGTTTGTTAGGAAACATCTGAGTTATATCTGAGATCTTTACCCAGGAGGTGTGCCATATACACCTACATTGTACCCATTAGGGAGCTTACTGAACCCCTTCTCTTCCTTTTTCCTCCCCCTTCTTGAATTTAATTGTAGATTTCTCTCGTATGGGCCTGGAGTTGATCATCTAGCAGTTTCACATTAGTACTGAATACATAGAATGCTTTTTGCCCCATTCTTGAGATACTTTGCTAAGGAGAATGTTCTTCATTTCCATCTGGTAAATAGAAACGTGTAAAGTTTCCATCTTTTTCTGGTTGAATAGTATTCTGTGCCATAGATATACCACAGTTTATTAATCCATTTGTGAGTTGGTGGACACTTGGGTTGTTTCTACCTCTTTGTGATTATGAATTGAGCTGCTGTAAACAGTTGAGTATAAATGTTTACATGTTACTTATGGTAACTAGGTTTTGTATGTAATATGAATTCAGAATCCAACAGAGTGTTCATATGGATAGCCACATGGGAATCCAGTTACTAAGCACCATTTACTAGATATTTTAATAAGAGGATCATAATCATATGTAAATAATATATACTATCATTAATGAACTTTTATTAAGCTCTAATTTTTCTATTTTTTTCTTGAACCTAATCTTAGCAACTCTTACTGTCATCCCTCAAAATGTGTTTAGCTTGTGATAAGGAAAATCCTAGAACAAAAATTTTAGGAATTATATTTTAAGACTATGTGAATCAAACCCTTCAGGCATATCTTCTATGTAGAAACTATTTACATGTTAGTTGAGAATATTGCACGTTTGGTACCTATGTTTTTAGACTGTCTTTCTAGTTTGAGTCTAGACAATTTCCCAAATTTTATAGATTTTGAAAGTAATTCCTTGGTAAAACTGTATTAGTTTATATTATTTTGACTGGACTAAAGGCCACTGAATTCTATTTAGTATATACTTGTGATTAGAAGTTTTTAATTGGACTAGCTCTAAGTAGTAAAAGGTCACAGGGGAGTGCTTAATGCTAATCTCTTTATTTACATAAATATCAATAAAATGTACTCCCTGGATTCTATTTTGTGTATTGCTGTCTAAACCAGATACTCATTTAAAAGATTGATTACTTAAAAAATTGTGTGCTACACAGACTGATCTTGCAGCTGAGTACAAGCACAACATTCTAGGGATGCCACTAATGCCATTTGTCTCTAGAGTCTGTGCTGCATCAAGAAGTGCTCAAGCCTCCCATAGAGAAAGAAGGTACACCTGTCCTTGGGACTATCTCCCCTAGAATGGAAGCTGGGTGATTCTCACTTCTTCACTAGCTCAGGAGCAAGTGCTTAGATAGAAGCTTCAAGAGAGGCTTGGAATGTAACTACCTTCTATATGGGAGGCTTTTTTGCTTTCTAAGATAGGGATGCCCCTACCCACAGGACTTTCCTTTGTATACAGAGTCACCTGAAGCAGTGGCATATGTCCCTGCAACCAGCCATTGCCATGAATCCATTCAAAAAATAGCAAAAATGAGTCACGTAAGAATGAGTTTAAAATACAGAAAACTAGCAAAATATTTTTAATGTTGTTTCTGAGGATGATCACAAACTACTAATTCATGTAAGTAAAATTTAATCTGATTTAAATCAACATTTGAACTGACTTCTGAATTTGGAAAGACATCTACAATTAGTGACTTTACTAATTTGGAGACTCACTTGTCGTTATAACATTACTACTAGATGTTGTTTCAAATTTCCTCAGAAATATAGAAAAATATTAAAATGAATTTAATAAGCTGTATTACACAAGGCCTTCACCCCCCCCCACACACACACATGTTAGTCCTTCTCTAGGCATACTGGAATCTACAAATGATTGTTTTGCTTACCACACAGTCATTTAATAACCCAGGAGTTCTATTTTCGTTATTTAATTCACAGGTGAATATAAATATCTAAAAGAAAGTAGTGAAGAATTTGTCTTCAGTATCTAAGTAATGAAATGCTCTGCTCTAGAAAAGGTCACTATTCCTACACTTTCAGAGCAATGGATGGGCATAGGTTAAAAACATATTTTTGAAGGAAACCAATGTATATTATGAGACAGCATTATTTTATAGAAACCATTAACTCCTGTAATCAATCATTGAATTATAAATGGAATGATAGGACTAATGAACCATAGAACTTTGCTATAATCTCAGCTTTTACATTTGTCTGGGTGTGTCTTGCACTACAGCCTGTTCTAGTGTATCAAAATCTTCTTTAAAAACTCTGTATCTAATGATTACTTCTAAAATTTAATTATAAAATATTCTAAACATATCTTTCGACTTTTCCCCCTACTTTATCTGTAATATACACACACATGTGTGCACACACACACGTACACACTCTTTTACTGTCAATTCTCTCCCAATGAATCCTTTGAAGAACTGATCTTAGAAAGAAGTCCAAAAACAACATGAATCTATAGCTGAACGTAAGTCCTGAGCAGCAGACAGGTGAGTTTGTAATAATTTTATTCAGTTTTTATCACTAGCTAATCCAATGAGAAGAACTGGTTACATAAGAAACGATGTGTAGGTTAAGTAGGTAATAGACGGGGTGTGAGGAGTGGGCAGTAAAGGCAATTAACTTGTCAAATCGAACAATTTACATTTATTTGGTTTAAAAAAAGTAGGATCTATTTTGATAAATAAGTTATTGACACTGACCTCTTTAAAATTTATCTCAAACAATTTTATTTTATTTGCACTGCTGCGACTCTTGCCGTGATGCCATACGTAAACACACAGAGTGATGTGCACCTAGAGGATATGGCAGTGAAAGAATGAAAACTGAATTAATGCAAAGTATCAAATATACTATACCCCTTAGAACAAAAAACATTTCTCTCTCCTTGTACAGACACTTTTTTGCTGTGGCTTGGATATTCCTGGAGGGAAATGGAACACTGTCCGATAGCAGTCATGGCTTTTTCAATTCTTAAAAAGAAACCCAAATTATTAGTTAACAATTATCAAAAAGGTTAGTCTTTTATTTTCCCGTCTTTTCATACCCTAAAAACTGTACTTGATAATCATTTTAAAACTCCTCTGCCTCCTTTTCTGATGTGATAAAGTGTGATGCTGTCTTATGAGCATGTTGGGTATGTTTAGTGTAGAATTGGGGGTTGTTAGCACAGTGACAGGAAGGTGAGAGTGATTAATGAGGAAGGAGTGTAGAAGACACCTGAGAATGTAAGATTTTCATAAATTGTATCTTCTCCAAGGAGCTGCTTATTATGTCTCCTTCAGAACCAATTCCATCATTTCTTGTGGAACATGCCACATTCCAAATTAGTGCTCCATTCCCAAGACAACTCTCCTCAGCACAGCCCTTTGCTACGACATGGATTCCTCAAACAATTTCATCAAGTGACAATTGTCCTCCAATTCCTCCTTCATCTCACCATAGCCTTGCTCATGAATTTTAAGTTTGTGTTCTTCTATTAGTTTTAGGGAGAAATTCTATCATAGCTATATCACTATTAAATGGACAAGTACTTAATTTCGACTCTGTCATCCAACAAGTCTCACAGTGTTTTAATGGTTTTGCCCTATTTCCACCTTTCTTCACATCGTCATGCTCAAACCTATGTTATTTCTGTAATTTTACTTAAGCACGATTAAAATAGTTCACGACATGCTTCTCTAGTCTTGATGCCATGTAGGAAGAAGTTTTGTGTGAATTAGTATCGCCTGACCTCCGCTTCTGGAGATGTGGCTTCCCAGGGAAGAACCCTGGGCTGGATAGAGGCAGCAGGCAGAGAGTGTACCTGTGGGCTATTGTGTACCTCAAGAAAGGGGGATGATGGAGTTAGCATCTTGCTGAGAAACCAAAATTGAATGCCAAGGAGCCAAGAGAGAGAAAATATCTAGACACTGTCAAGGCAATAAATGAATAATGCTGGTAAGGGTCATTATGAAAGGAGAGGATAGTCTGGAGCAATTCTTTGTGCCAGAGGAATTTGGGATTTACAGATTTGACTACTCTCTGACTTGGCCAACAGTGAGCTCTTAAGGGCCATGAGCTGATTCTGAAGTGCTACTTCTTCTTCAGAATCCCCTAAGCTCAAGTAGAGTGGGGATGGTTTTCTTTAAGTTTTCCCGGTGGGTGGTTTAAATACATCTTTGCATATTCTACAGTGGAGAAATGAGTTTTAACCAGTGGTCCTGTAAGGACAGAATTTCCGGTAATATAGGAGCAGAGTTGCCAAGTAATGACAGCCTATCTCTCCACTGACTTTGTTTGCCACCTTCTTTAAAATAAAGGTGGTCATCAAATGCCAAGGGCTAGGCTGCACTATATCTTGGAGATAAGATAAATACAGTCCTTGTCCATCATCAGGCGGGACTCCTGACAAACTCAACTCTACCCAATCCTGGCTGATTAATTTACAATGACAGGAGCTGGATGGTAGGCAAGGATTCATTTGCTGTGCAAGCAGAGGGCAGAGTAAGCAGGTGGAACATGGACAGCCCGGATCTTCAGGAAGTGGTGGATTTTGTAGAGATCCTCAGAGAAATGTGTAGGAATTGCATCTTCAAAAGAATATGATGAGCAGAAAAGACATCCACAAAATCTATGAAATCATATATTCTTGATGAAGTAGTGCCACCAATCAGTGTAAGACAATGTTGCTGTGGAATATGGGCAGCGAGAATCACGTTGGTGGGAATAACAGCAGTTTATGATCCATTTGACAAAGACATGCTGCTTGCTGGCTCCCAGAGAGTCACTGCAGATACATCCAGCAAGGTGCAATATGGTTCTTTCTTTCACAAAGCTTATGTATTAACTGGACGTGCAAATGACAAGGATATAATTTAACAGTGACATGGTTTATTATATTATTTTAATTGTCAGTACTGTAAACTCCCCATTACCCGTAACTCAGGCAACCATCATTCCCTCAAACAACTGCCAGCATGTGACTCAGACCAAAAAAAAAAAAAAAAAAAATCAGAGTTTAAATTTGATGCTCCCTGCAGTCAGTAAGCCTGTGACTTTTGTACTTCACTTTCAGCAGCCCCTATGTGTTCTTTGTAAAAGTTTTGAGGGTAAATATGTGTCACTTGAAGTTAAAAGTTATGGTAAGTGAAGCTGAAAAAAAGGATATTGACTACCATTTAATTCAAATAACACAATGCATTTACAAAGCTGCTACATAATATAGTAAAACTGTGTTACAGGACGTACAACTTGTCTTTATTTTTTTTTTAGTGGAGATGGGGTCTCACTCTTGCTCAGTGGAGTCTTGAACTCCTGGTCACAAGCAATCTACCCACCTCAACCTCCCACAGTGCTAGGATTATAGGAATGAGCCATGGCTCCAGCCTGTCTATATCTTGATTTGGTTTTAATTAGTGTATTTCAATAATGTCAAGTGAGTACAGAATTTATGGTATAGTATGGCATAGTATGGGGTCTAGAATTAGTTAGGTCTGTTTTTAATAGTAACTCTCAAGCAACCAGAAACTACACTTATCAGGAATCTATCAATCCCCCATGGTGCTGGACAAAGGGGAGATTACTGTATTATTATGAAGAGTAGCTTTGGTATGTAAGAAGAGCATATACCAGGGGTCACCTAAATCAGAGTAGAACATTTGGAAATGTATCTTTAAGGAAATTATACAAAATTATATAAAAGTTTCTTGAAAATGCATAGGGAAGGGCAGACAGTACAGTCAGGAGGAGCAATCTTTGCAGGGCTATGAGGCAGAATAGCACATGGTGACCACTCACAGCTGAATTGAGGGACAGAGCCTATGTAACTGGACACAGAGAGTGCTAGGGAGGGCTCAATTCCTGCAGGTTCTTGGCAGCCACATTAGACGTACTAATGGAGTGGGCATCTATTGAAGGTCTTTTGCCAGTGAAATGTTATGAATAGATTAATCCTTAAAGAATCACTTTGTAGTGTGGAGACTGTGTCAGGGTGAGAACAAGAGTGAATTTAAGAAACTTCTTAGGAGACTCTCTTGACACCCAGAAAAGTGGTAGTGTATATTTAGAGTTGGGTGGTAGCAGAATTTGGTGTTTGGATGGATACAGGGAGTAAGTCAAAAGGAGGAATCTAATTTCTGCCACATATAAATCAGCAATAACGATGCTAATTACTGAGGGAAGATTTTGTTGTTTAATTTTTATATGCAGAGAGATAGAGGTGCCTTTGCAAATAGGGATTCCAGATAGGGGACTGGCTATAGGTCCTGCAACTTAGAGACGAGATCAAGCCTAAAGACATCAATGTGGAAGTCAGTGTTTTTAAAGGGTAATCAAAGTGATGGAAGTGGATGAGATCGCCCAGGAAAAAAGATAGAGTAAGCAGAGAGCATCCTATCAGATCAAGCTTGGAAGAACTACAACATATAAATCCTAGGTGATGAAGAGTTTGCCAAGGAGCCTGTGGTCTGACTGGATATACGGAAGGAAAAGGAGATGATCTGGAGAGATCTGGCTTTATGCATCTCATTGGGCTTCAGAAGTCAGGTTTCTTGCCAGGACACTCCACCTATGAACCTTCTAGGATCGATGTTTATGATGAGACAATTTCTCATCTATAAAATGGGGAATAATATTTACCTACCTATCTCAGGAGGTATTGATTTCAAATACAGGTACAATGATGTCTGAAAGCTCCTTGGATTAAAAAAAAAAAAAAAACCCTGCATGACATGACATGACATGACATAAATTATAATTAAGTTTCACTGATTTCTCTCTTTACCATTTCTTTTTTCTTTCTTTCTTTGTTTCTCTTCTTTTTCTTTTCTTTCTTTCTTTCTTTTTTTTTTCTGAGACAGAGTCTTACTTTGTCATCCTTGACAGAGTGCCCATAACTCACAGCAACCTCAAACTCTTTGGCTTAAGTGATTCTCTTGCCTCAGCCTCCCAAGTACCTGGGACTATAGGCACCCACCATAGTGCCCAGCTATTTTTAGAGATGGGGGTCTCACTTTTGCTCAGGCTGATCTCAAACCCATGAGCTCAGGACTATCAGCTGGCCTTGGCTTCCCAGAGTGCTGGGATTATGAGTGTGAACCACTATGCCCGGCTCTCTTTACCATTTCACCAGCTTGTTTGTGTTTCTGAGGGTCAGTGTACAGGAAAATATGTCCCTGACACAAGGCCTTTGCTTGCCCATTCACTTACCTCTTTAAATAGAGTTCTAATTTTTCAAATTTCAGCTCAAATTCAACTCTTTGGAAATGCTTGTCATTGACTTCCAACATAGCCCAGACCCTTTTGATATATACCTGAATTTCCTTCCTGGAGAAGTCTTGCCTTGGCTTTTAATTAAACACAACTTTATGATTCTTTGTCTAATCGTCTGTCTCCCACACGGAGCTGCATGCTTCATGTGAACATGGCCGACCTTGCCTTTATTGATAACTGCCTCATTGCCATGGCTTGAAATGCTGCCTGTAGTAGGTTAACATTCAAAAATATTCATATTCATGGAACAAGCTAAATACATGGATGAATAAATATTCGTATACTGTTCAAGACAGCAAAGAGGGATTGAAGATAGAGAAATAGCATTTGATTTAGCAACATGCAACTCAGGTATGAAATTAGGGAAGCTAACTAGGTGAAGCATATGTGATAAAAGGTGAATTAAATACATTGAAGAATTAATGGGAGATGAAATGCAGAAATAAGAGAACAGATGCTTGTTCACAAATTCTTGGTATAAATAGGTGGGGAAGGAAGAATGGAAGCATTCTTCCAAGACTTAGCAGATATGCCCTATTTCATGGGCACTGTGAGAGTGGAAGCAATATGAGAGAGAATGGTGAAGAACATACTCAAAAGTCTGAAAACGATTTGAAGACAGAGTCAGACATGAAATGACTTAGTACTCACAGAGATTATATAGTTCATAGGCATATAGGGGACAGTTGCTTGTATAGAAAAGAGACCAGCACAGAAGATGAAGAGGAAGTGCGTCAGGTTTTAGAAACTGTGTCTTTGCCTTGTTAGCACATCATTGAAATGGGCCTGCTTGAACATGATTTTTTAGTGCAGAGTGAACAGTGTCCCTTGATGAGTCTGCGACAGTGCAGTCTGGGAAGGAGGTCCATTAGTGTCCAAAGGTACAGGGCTCAGAAGACCGTACCCTGCTCCCTCAGACTGCTGAGTGCAGACTCTGAGAAGGTACTCATATATGACATCTGAAAAGTCCTTGATGAGCCCGTATGTTGCTTTAACAGGCTCCATTAGTGAATGACTACAAGACCTCCCAGCCTAGATAAACTGTATCCCACACTCATTATACACCAGGTCTTCTCTCTTCTCGTCATTCTCAGCTGCTCCCTTTGATCATTTGAATTAGGTTTTGGCTAGATTAGTTAGATCACTGTAAATTTCCGCACAACAAAGTAATTTTCAATAGTAATTTTCCTACTCTACTTTATATACTTCAGACTCTAGGCTAAAATGTCTTCTCTCAAAATTTTCTGTTTGGTACACGATGAGTGGAACTGCAAGCGTCCTGGAAAGGGCTGCCCCCCCACCTGCGGCTGGGCTGACACAGAATTTTCATGGTTTTTTCCTAGATCTCTGTCATGTGTTGCCTGACTTCTGACCTCTTAACGTCCCTAGGGCTTAAAGAATGATTTGATGGTTAGAAATCCCCTTTTCCGGACAAAAAGTTGACTTTCAGCTTTCGGAGGAGCCAGGGGAGGCAGACTTTGGAGCTAAAGTCATTTTAGGCTACTTTTTTCTGTGATACCAAATGAAGGAAGAGCATTTGAAAACATAAAGTTCCATCTCAATGCTAGTTAGATGTCGGTTGTAATCAAAACAAAGTAAAGCCTTCCCATGACTCACTCTTCTCCCAAGGTTGCATTCTAAGAAATTTCATGCCTGTGTCTAAAAGTAAAAACCCTTAAATCCTAAATATTCTTTGATATTCAGTCTCTGGAGGAACAATAAAAGGGATTATTTTTCTAATGCAAAAAAGAAATTTTTAAAAATCCTATATCCTCAACTCCTTCTCAGAGTTTTATGGAAACTTCTTTTTAGCCTTTCTTTTTCCTTTCCAAACTCCCAGAAAATTCTCCATCTAGTCAGCCCAAAACAAAGTTTCTCTTCCCCCTTCTCCTAGTACCCTCTCAGGCACCACCCCCACCAGTGAATTCTTATCATTTCCAAAATAAACTAGATAAATTCCCCCCTATTCAATTGTCACCCCCATGAAGAGACAGAAATTGAGTGCAGAATCAGAAATCTTCTTAATCGAGAAAAAGGGGAAGTGTACATTTTTTATATTCTTGTCACATAAGCTACCCCCCAGATTTCTCATCTCTCAAGTAAATGAATATATTGTATTCTTATTGACTCCAAAGTTGTACTCACCTCATTTGAATTCAAAGCTGCTGATACTAGATGCCTGACTTTGGGCAAGGCAGGCAATTTTCTCCTCTCTCAGTGGAGTTATTAATTAATAGCCACCACACAAAGATGTTGAAAGGATTACATAGATAATATTAAGTTTCTGAATTACACACAGTAAGCTTGCAACAAGAGCTAATTCCCTTTGAACAGGGCTCTACATGTGACAGTAATAACTGTTACAATAATTATTACTACTGTGATTAATTTTGTACTTGGACATTTGTGTAGCAAGTAAGGTTAAGTTCAAAAATTTGTTCAAATAGATTGACCTCTTTTACATTTGACCTTGAATTACATGATGCTCATGCTGTAAATAATTCTGAAAGGCTCAATAATCAAACAAGAAGAGAAATTAGAGATAATGGATTTTAACATAAAAGTTAGCAAATTGCTTAATGACTGTATTTACAGTTGAATATTTTAAGTAGATATTTTCTTTTGTCTCATCATAAGATTGTGTTTTGTCTTTGTCACTTACCCTGAAATAAAACCTTTGAACATGCTAAACATTCAAAACATGAATGCTAACATTTCAATGCTGAAATCTCACTGCTGATACTATTTAATATTATCACCTTCTAAAATTAAAAAATTACCTCTATTCCTACTGCCTTTCATGCTTTCTGTAGTTAATTATGAAAGAGTGATCTCATAAATATGACATTACGTTAAGATTATTTTAAAACATTTTTGATTGGTGTTTACCTTTGCTTCAAAGGAGAGAGCCAACCATTCCTCAAGTAGAGCAATTCCACTGGGCTTTGCATTAATGTGTGGATATGCAAAAATGAAACAACAATGGCATGTCAGGCTGAGTCAGTAAGAAGAGAGGAAATCTTTAGCCTTTTTTTTTTTTATCCAAACTGAAGAATTTCCTTGCATTGAATCATATATAAATTGAGTAAATTGTATATATAAAAGATCAAATTCTTTTGAATCAAACTGTATTCTAAAGAGTCAAAAGTGTGGGTCAAGGTCACACTAAGCTATATTGGGTCCACAGTTGGGGTCAAATGGATTGACTGAATCAGTTTTAATTTATGTTTTCTCGAACAAGGTGACAAGATAGCATTGTTTCACTCAGGTATAAGAGAATAAAGTTATCTGCTTATCAAAACAAATTAAAATAAAGATAGCAAACATATCTCAGAATGAATACAACCTAAACTAAGAGTAGGAGGTTTCATATTGAAAAATCGAAAGTCACTAATCACTTTTTTGGAATAATGGGAGGGACCAGCAGGAGGGATGGCTATCCACAGGGATTTGAGAAGTTGAGAGGAAATAAACAGGCAGTTCATAATCTTGAAAATTATGCTCAGTGGTAGCTTTGGGAGGGTCAGACAGGGACAAGGAGAGTCATATAATGTACTTGAGTATGTTTGTAGGCAAAAGGGAGTAAAGAAAAACCAACATTGACTGATCCACGTAGGTTAAATAATGACTGATATCTGATGCGTACTGGAATGAAAGCAAGAATTTCAACTTAAGGCAGTGCCTGTGGCTCAGTGGTTAGGGCACCGGCCCCATATACCGAGGGTGGCAGGTTCGAACCTGGCACTGTTCAGCTAAATATAGCAGTGACAACTGCAATAAAAAAAGCCAAGCGTTGTGGTGAGTGCCTGTAGTCCCAGCTACTTGGAAGGCTGAGGCAAGTGAATTGCTTTAAGCCTAAGAGTTGGAGGTGGCTGTGAGCTGTGACGCCATGGCACTCTACCGAGGGTGACAAAGTGAGACTCTGTCTCAAAAAAAAAAAAAAAAGGCATTTAAACTTAATTCCCTTTGATGATAAGGTCTGCATAGTGATCCATCTTCCCACATACCCTGCTCTGCCCACAGGTAAAGGAATATAGAGAGTAAAAAGGGAGAAGCTAGAGACACCTCTGGCAGCTGGATAAGGTGCCCCTGTTAGTCCTAAACTGACATACCTTCCTCTGTGATAGGAAAAAGAAGGGTACATTGGAAAAGTCAGAGAAAAGATTGAAGAGAAAAACATTTTTGTCAAGCGCTAACAGAACAATAAACTGTTATCACTTTTCTTTCCCATAGAATATCTGAACAGGTCATTATACTGCCACCAAATCTGTCCCATATGACCTAAGGTAACAGATAATAATAGGTATCACTTTATAATTTTTGCTATGTGTCTCAGTGCCTTATGTATATTTGCTTATTTATTCCTCATAAATAACCTATGAAAAGGTACTATCATTAACTACATTTTATGGTTGCAGAATTTGAGAGAAAAGTTAAATGTTTTGTCCCAGATAAGTGACAAGTCAGGATTTTGTCGTTTGGAAGATGACATTTTGAGTAACTAGACATTAGGGCAGATGGCTATTGGATAAATGAGGCTTTGTTTTGCCAGATAAAAATATGATTTTAGCTTGTTATCGCTTTCTCACATCACCATGAAAGGGTAATAGTAGAATGTTTCTACCAGCACTTAGTATATTGTTTATCAGCCAATTCTGGGATTGCTACCTGACAGCAAGTCAATACTTGTTACTTGTAAATGTTTTCATTTGTTTAGTGATCCCAGAATTAGCATTACTCTAATGCCAATTGTTGAGGTATAATCCAGTCTTCACTGTTAAATGAATTAGCTAGATGGATCTGTAAATGTTTCTGATTAAATTAGATTCCATTTTCTGTGGAGTCTGGTGAAGGAAATCATGACATTTAATTCAATGAATTATGGACACAGACTGAGCTTCATTGATTTATTCACCATTTTTTTCCATTAATGTAGACTTTGAAAAAATAGTTATAATTATTAAACCTCCAATATAAAAAGAAAACATTGACTTTTCACTGCTGGAATGGTGACACACATTTAGGGAAAGAATTTTTAGAGCGTGTAATAAAGGAAAAATCCACAGCTCTTATTCCATAGAATATTAAATTTTCCTTTCTATATGAAATAAAACCTTCCTGTTTTAATAAAGGTAGAAATCTTGGGTTTCTGTCAGGGTCCTTAAGAGCGACACCAACCTTCCTCCATCCCTGAAATAGCTGCTTCCTTGGGCTTAGCACTGGGTGCCTATTCCACGCTTCTGTGCACTCTCACCAGATCATTCCCTATCTTTTCTGTCCTGTTCTTGCATTTTTATTATTGTTGGATTTTTTCTTGCTCTCAAGTAATATCTCCAGTCTAGATACCATTGGGGAGCACTATGGTACCCCTGATGACCTGAAAAGATAGAGTCGGACCCCATTTAGATTAATTGATTGGTAATTTATTTTACCTGCCACAGGGGCGGCTGCTCTGAGAGGCAGTCAGCAGCCCAGAAGTGGGGGGTAGGTTGTCTTTTATAGGTTTGTGCAAGCATACTATAGAAGCGAAACGTGGCTGGTTAAGGTGGGGGTTAGTTTGGGTAGTCATGGATACAGCAGTGGTTACAGTAATGTAGTAATGATTAATACAGCTTTGGTTGACAATGGATACGTCTCATATCACAATGGTTATGGTTATATAACAGTAATTAATCAAGTCTCGGTGAGTTTTCCACCATTGTTCATCTACTGAGAACTTGGGGGTTTTGTGAAACTTGGGACTTTTCTTCCTTGTTCTGAAGCTTGTTCTTGCAACCCTAGGGGGAAGGAGGGAGCCTGGGAACATGGCTGGGAAGACTGGTAGGTCAGGGGAATGGGAAAAGACAGGTGGACCTGGGGGGAATAGGAGCTTACAACAGCACAGGGGTGCAGTACCCATGAAGAAAAGCCAAGCCAATTGAAAGCCTTCACCAGTTTTATTTTTAACCCTCTTAGCTGATGCTAGCAAATGCTTACCTCCGTAATTCTTATTATGTGAGAAATACCTATTTGCTTAATCTACTAAATTAAAATATCATTCCCTGTAAATAAATACTCTTATCTAAAACAAAAGGAAATGTCCTTTCCTGGTTCTAGGCTGTGGCTTTTCTCTGCACGTTGCTCTGCAGTGCTCCTCAGAGCAGTGGTGTCTACTCCCCACTCATCAGATGAAAAGCTCATTTCTGAGTTTGTGTCAGATCCTATCATTCACCTGCTCCAACCTAGTGGCTTCCATCACTCTGAGCAAATCTCAAAGTCTTAACTAAGCATTTTCAGAAACACATACTACCACCCTTCTGAATTCTCTCCTTCCAGGGTCATCCTCATAAAAAAAAATACTTTTTGAAAAATTAAATTCCCATACTTATGCTTTATAGGGAATAAAGTTAACTGTGGTCGATCCATAGGGATAGATATATAAGCTTATATATTTTCTATAAGCTTACAGAAGATGCCTCTTAAGTATTAGTTCATTTTTCTTTTCAGATTTAATAAAATGTGAAAATTTATATTATAGCAGTCACTATAGTGTGAGCAAGAAGAGGGAATGTTTGGCAGCTTGTGCCCCAACTTTTTTGTCTAATTCTAAAATCCAATATTTTCTGAATTCTCTCCTTCCAGCATCCTCCTCATAAGCCCCTGTGGCTCTGGAAAGTTGAATACGCTAAGCATCTTCCTGCCTCCAGGCCTTCACACTTGCTGGTCCCTCTGCTTTAGATATTTTTCCCCACAGCACTAGATGTTTCACTATTTACCTTTTTAGGGCTTTGTTTAAATACCATGTTATTATAAAGGCCTCTCCTGGCTACTAGACATAAAATAGCGTATTCCTTTTCCCAGCTAGAGGGCTGCCTGCCCCCTTCACCCTGCCTTAGATTTTACCCTAGAATCTACCATCGAAAGATGGCAAACTCATTGTCATTCACTATCAATCTTCTTCTACTAGAATTGAGTTCTATGCAGACAAGGACTTTTTAAACTACTTAGCATAAAATTCTATCTGGCATATAAAAGATGCTCACTGGCAATTATTATTAAAAATGAAAAGAAGAAAACAAAACAAAGGAAGGCAGGAGAAAGGAAGGATTTCATGTAAATTACAGGGCCAGGTAAAAATGTGTCTGTCTAGAAATAAACACAATGATTTTGATTTTATTGTTTACTAAATAGCACTGTCTTCCTTCTTTGTAAAAAGTTGCCACTCTCATGAAGTCGTCACTGATCTTGTGAGAAGTAACAGTGAGGCAGTTTCTATATAGCAAAGAACGAGGGCTGAATGTATGGAAAATGCCAATTTAGGAATCATTATGGGAGATTTCCTCCAATTCTGAGCACTGGTACAGAGCTGTTAATTCTTCATAATTCTGTGTGAGTATAAAGAAGGTTGTCCTTAAGATTATGACACTACAAAGATATCCAAGCATTTGTACTCAAATTTCTTTCTGAATTTATAATTCTCCTATCTGTTACCTAGATTAAATTCATCTTCACCAACAGATAAAACACTGTTTATCGTAAAGTGTCTGATACCAGGCAGATTTTGTGTAAGATCAAAGCAGACAGGTGTGATTCAATGGCCAAGTCCAATCAGTAGAGCTCACCAATGTCATATGGAATAAACACATCCTTTCTGAATCTATTACTCCTCAGAAGCATCCTTTCAGGAGTTTGACATGCAACTTTCACTATTCTATTCAGGTCAGAAATGCCCACTCCCTGCCTTCTATAAAGTAGAAATGCTCTAGTTTCCCACAGTAGAGTATGTGAACTTTCATCTAAGTCTTGAAAATGAATAATGTTGCTTATTTATATCAGCCTTGAAGGGAAACTTTTTAAAAAAATCATAACTTTTATCACATTACCTCTTGTTTTGAAAGAAATATCCCTCAGAATTACTCTTGGTTATGATATTTGCAATGTATAGATAAACAAATGTGACAGTAAAAAGAAAATGGGGTCATAGCGGGCAAAGATTTTTCAGACTTCTGAAGAAGATGTTTTTGAAAAATTTAAAAAAAAAAAGTTGTTTTCAGGAGAAACCTAACATTAAGATCAAACATTCTTAAGACATTTTGTAAACTCAATTTAATATTGTGAATATTAGAGTTGACTCTGAATGACCTTTCTTTATATTCATTCAATACTTTTAAAATAAGTATTATTTTAAGTATTGTGGGCTCCTTACACCTGTTAATCAGCATCATATTTTTTCGGCTATGCACTCCTCCAGGAAGCATGTATTGTTGGTTACTATGTGTATAAGCTTTTAGGTTTCAGGAAAGATGGGTTCCATTTAGTACATTTATTCAGCTTTCCACTATTGTGATTCGCATGTATAAGGCTGGTGTCTGTATGTATGATAGGGTTAGTCACCAAAAACGGAAGTTAGGACATTTCTGTTCCTTTGCTCACTATGAAAGTTCCTATGGAAAATAATGCAGTCACCTCAGCCATTCCTTTTTGTCTGGTGTGAGGGGAGAGGGTATTGTAGGGGACAGCAGTACATCGGTCCTCCTCCCATTTAGCCAAGTGAAAGTAGCAGGCACAGGGCTGGAAGGTGGGCAGAGAGCAGCTCTGTTTCCTTAACTACCCAGAACAATTTATAATCTCCTAAAAATTGAGTTTGTCAGTTTGATGTAATTATAATTCAAACCACTCTACAAAAACATTTGCATTTTAATGATGATGAAACACTAACGGTATTATTATTTATAAAAGACATCATAACTATAATCAGCTCATTCTAAACTGCTTCTTTAGTTAGCAACTTAGCCAAAGTCTCACCTAGATGTATTTGGTGCCTTTTAATGAGCAGGATATGATAGAACAAATCCTTTAAAAGATTATTACTGGGTATAATTTAATATAGAGTTTGCTTCAAGTTAGTAACAATGGTGGTATGGTTTTGTCATTTATTTATATATTTTTAATTTAAATTAAAGGGAGATGGTCCATGGATACAGAGGATAAACTATAATTGCAGAGTAAGATTCTAGAAAAAGAGGATTGAAGAAAAGGCAGATTATTCACTCCTCGAATGAATTATTACGTTGTAGTTTGTACTATATGGCACTGCAAATTACTGTAGGAAGGGAGTAAAACTTTTAATAATTCAGCAACTCTGAGTCACTCTCACTCTCACACATTCTCCTCCCTCCCCCGTATACACATACCCCCCATGATATATATGTTAAATATATGTGTGCATGATGCAGGGGTCCCAGCGAAGGGGGGAGGAGCCCCTGAACTCTTCAAGTGGACTCTTGGCTTTTCTTGAGAATGAACTTGAGAACAAACCAACTAGTGACAGAAAATTTGAGACAGAAAACAGGTACTATTCCACAGACAGAGTAGGGGTCCCTTACTGAGTAGGGGAGTGGGGCCACATTATGGACCAATGCTAAGCTTTTTAAATGTTGAAAAACTCCAGTTGTGACCAGAATTATCTTGAGGTCAGGTCATAAAGTTAATCATAAACTGTTACATAGACAGGTAAATGCAGCAGTCTGTAAGGCATCTAGTAATCCACCAATCTTTAGGCAGTTCTGGCCAGCAACTTGCTGGTGACTTCCTTATTCAGGGTGGTTGGCGTTTGATACGGTCAGATGCCCTTACCCTTTCTTGACCTTTCTTTTCTGCCTTATCCATATATATGTGTGCATGTGTGTGTGTGTGTGTGTGTGTGTGTAGTGTGTATATATATGATTGGATAAATTGTAAGCCATATGATATTGGGAATTCATGCTAAGCCATAATCTTGTTTACACAACCGTGAAATTAATGAATTCTCTGTGAAAACAAATACGTTGAAAGATTAAACATTTTGATTCAACATATCAACAGAAAACAAGTGATAACAAGTGTGAGTGAGGATGTGGGGAAAGAGAACTCTTACACACTGCTGGTAGAGATGTATATTTGTATATTCATTCTGGAAAACAGTATGGAAGTTCAACAAAAAATTAAAAATAGAACTACCTTGTGATCTACAGCCTATTTCTGGGTAAATACTGAAATGATAGGAAGTCAGTATGTTGAGGAGATAGGTGCACTCCCATGTCCATTGCAGCATTATTTGTAATAACCAAGATATGGAATTAACATACATCCATGAGGGATAAATGGACAAAGAAAATATGGCACATGTGTATATATATATATACACAATGGAATACCATTTAGCCATTTTAAAAGGAAATCCTGTCATTTGCAATTAAATGGATGAATCTTTTTGCTAAGTGAAATAATTGGAGACAAAAAGACAGATACTGCATAATTTTACATGTCAATCTTAAAATAATTGAACTAATAGAAGCAAAGAGTAGAATGGTTGTCATGGGCTTAGGGGTGGGGAGATATTAGTCAAAGGGAACTAACTAAGTTGTATGAATGAGCTGTGGAGATCTATTGTACAGGATAGTGACTATGGCTAATAGTGTATCACATACTTTAGAATTCCTGACAATAAATCTTAAATGTTCTCTCCACAAACTATATGACGTGAGGAATCAGTTCATCAGCCTGATTTAATCATTTTACAATGTAAAGCATATAACAAAACATCACATTGGACACAATAAGTATATACACGTGTATTTGTTAATTGTATATTACTAAAGCTGGAAAAAAGAAAAGTATCTGCTAGAGATTTGATAATAACTAGGCATAAAATATATAATGATTTAGGATCGAGGCCAGGCATGGTAGCTCCCGCCTGTAATCCTAACACTCTTGGAGGCCAAGGTGAGTGGATCACTTGAGCTCAGGAGTTTAAGACCAGCCTGAGCAAGAGCCAGACCAGTCTCTAATAATAGCCAGGCATTGTGGTGTGCATCTGTAGAGCCAGCTACTTGGGAGGCAGAGGCAAGAGAATAACTTGATCCCTAGAATTTGAAGCTGCTATGAGCTATGATTCCATGGTACTCTAGTGAGCATAACAAAATGAGACTCTGTCTCAAACAAACAAACAAACAAAAAATGATTGCAGGGTCATGTATGAAAGGCATGCTTTTCTGGAATTTCTGGAGAAAGTATTCTACAAGATTTTTTTTCCCCAGATATAATGAGAAAATTGCTAAAAGCAAATGTGAGCCTTTGGACGATGTTTGTTTATTCTTCAGAGGGCTCATATTTCCCCCCCAATTTAGAAGGTGATAAATCTCACACTTTCCCCTCCTTTCTGTATCATGAAGGCTGGACCTCAGAGAAAAATGGAAGGCCTGGAACTTGAGGGCCGTCACCATGTAAGAGCACAACCCAGGACACTGTGCCAGATGCCAACTCAAGTTCTGTTTGACTTTAGAACACAGAATCTCTTCTCCCCAAGATAGCTTAATCCAAGATAATCATTGCTTCAAGAACAACAAGCTGAGATGACCACTGGAATAGGCAGAAGAGAGGGATCCCCTCCCTCTCCCATTCAATAAGAATTCACGTGATTACTGGGCAATAATTTTGGTGTAGATTACAGTTTGTATGTTAACATTGCTCAAATCTTTTCTCCTGCCTCCTTTCCCCCCTTACTTTAGCAAAAAAAAAAAAAAAAAAAAAGTAAATGGAATTCTGAAATCTTCCACTAGGTAGATTTATGATCCATATCTTATAAGTCATTCAATTTTCATATTACATGTTTTGAGACTATTTTATTAAGTGCACACACTTTTATATTGACTCTCTTTAAAGACTTTTATTTTATTTTAAAATTTATCCTGATCTGTGCAACTACACCAGAAGTATTAGTCCACAATTTTATGATTTTTTCCATTGTTTTACTGTTTATTCAGTGTCTTTACCTTTATTTATACCATTGTAAATTTCATTTACTTGGATTTGATTTTGGCAGTCACTGTTTTGTCTTTAGCTTGTATTTATGCCACCTGACATTTTAATTGACTTGTTTCTTCAATTGATATCTTTTGGCCATTGAATCGTTGATGTCTTTGCATGTATTTTTAACATTTAATTTTGTGTTTTCTTTTTTCTGACTTTTTCTATGATTACTCTGTCTCCTTCTCCTTCCTTGTATCTACTTAAAAAAAAAAGCTATTTGATTTATTTTATTTGTTATTATTTTAGTTCATTTTCCTTACTTGTTGGAAGTTATATATGATAATTATATTTTCTTTTAATGGTTACTCTTAAACATTTGTGACAGAACAAATTAATTTTAAATGTAGTCAATTCTCCCTTCCCTCCCCTCCTCCTCTCTCCTTTCTTCCCTCCCTTCCCCTTCTCTTTCTCCTGTTTTTCTTCCTTCTCCTACTTTCTCCTGTCCCTTCTCCTTCTTTTTCTCCTTCTCTTTCTTATTTCTACTTTTCTGGGTGTGTGAATACTCTTTTTTTGTGTGTTCTTCAATTTGCTTAATTTGCCCATTTCTTCAGGGGTAAGATTTCTCAGTTACCTAATTCAGTCTTCAATTACATGTAGTCACCGGCTTAAATTATTCATTGGGTATTAAATTCTAAGTTAAAGGTTTTTCCTTTGTATTTCTTTTCACATATGCTAATCATTACTAGTAACTGATTTTTGTGCCTTTATTCATTTTTTTAAACACGTTACACCTACTTTCAATTTTAACTCCGTAAGTGATTACTACCATACCCAAAGTGTGGCTGTTTTATCCTCATACTCAAGCCTTGTGCCTTTTCTTCTATTTTTATGATTTCTGTTTATGAATATTTCCTGATTTTTTTTCTTTTGTTAATCTTACCCTGTGGAGACCTAAGAGCCTAATTTTGAGATGCTTTAAACTTCAGAAGATTTAAGTTTGCTTCTGCTATGAGCCAAGAGATTCTGATAACTATTCTAAGGCCTTTACTTCAGGGAGACCCTGGTTTGGCCTGCACAGTGATGCACTTTCATTATAGCATTTGATCTCAAGGTTGGTATGGGTGTTTGTACCCTGGACAGCCAGCTCTCAGGTTAGCTTATACTACACAGCTTCCTGCTCAGATTTTAAGTAATAGCTTTGCTACTTGCTTGTTTAGGTCCTGGAGATTTCTCTAATTTCTTAAAACTCAGTAATATATTTTTCTCCAAGGCTTAGTTATTTTGTAGGAGGAAGACTTTTCTGAATGTCTTTATTTGCCACTCTATTGGGAACAGAAATGTTCTAAAAATTTTTAAATTCTATTAAAATTTTAATATCAATTTCTTAGTCAAAAGTGTTACATGTCCTACCTTCACTACAATATATCAATGTAGCAAAATTTCACTTTTACTCTATGAATATAAATAAAAAATAAATGGAAAAATAACATGTCACTCAAAACTTTTTTATACTTGGTGAGGATACACTACCATCAGCATTTTAAATTTGCAACTCTTAATGCAAATGCCTGTAACTAGGACTATATTACATAATATATATTATACTAATAACTGAAGTCACTTTCTAATCACAAATAATAAGATAAAAACCAGAAAATAGTTACAAGTTACTTAATAGTGACTATCAACATGTAGCCAACGTACAAGGGAAAAAAATGCAATCATCTCAATCACATCTGTGCCTCCCCACCTTAAATCGCATTCTACTGATTCTTTATGTTCTCTGTGGTGGGAGTTTGATAACATCAATATTCCACCTATTTTGCTATAATAATAGTTTCATCTTCAGAAAATAGTGATTTAATATTTAGTTGGCTATTTCTACTCCATTCTCATTCTGAATATTAATAGAATTTGCAAACACTAAAGTCTGAGTATTATTATCAATTTGTATTAACATAAAACTCTTCTTCAAGCTGTCTGTAATTATTTCATGCCTCATAAATTCAACTTGATCTCTATGTATTAATTTACCCATAATTCATTCAAGTCTTATTGCCAAAATCTTGACATATATCTTTATGGAACATTTCGTTATTTAAATGGGCCTATAATTTTTGAGATGGCTGTCCCTCCCTTTTCTAATAGGTACTTTGTTCATAGTTGGAGAAAACTCACCTTGTCCTGTATGCTCCACAAATAACTTACCATGCACGGTGGCCAATTTCATCCTGAAATTTTAAAATGACTCCTTGGACAGCTGCATTCACCTATTCTTTGCCCTTAGCAAGTGTTCAAATGTCATTTAGAGAAAAATGAATTTGTCTTCGTAGGATGTTTTAATCAGTGATATTGGGAATATATTTTCAAGAATTTCTTAGCTTTTAAAGTTGGCAAGAAATAAATCTTTTTCAGTTATGATACCATTTTTCCCCTTTATATAAGACGAAAAGAAATAAGAAAATATTCTCCACCGTCACAGTACTCTGAGTCTGCTTTCCCTGGGGCAAAGCGCACTTAGATATAGGACAGACACTCGGGTGAAACACTAGGTTTGAGTGCTGAGGAAATTGTTCCTTAGAGTCCTGAAAAGTTAATGTGTCTCATTAAATCACTACCATGGAACGGTACCAGGTTGCACAGAAAGTCAGAACTAGAAGACGCTGAAGAAATTATGTAACACTACAACATTATTTTATAGCTAAGAAAGTGAGTCCCTGGAAAGTCACGTAATTTGGTCAAAGTCACACTACTAACTCATGAGCGATTCAACAGGACACTTTATATTTCTGATTCTTAGAGGGAGGTATTACTCAATATATGAGGTCAGCCAATTAAGTTTGTGAACTCATGCTAGAAAAAAGGCTCCATACCTCATTGCTGAACATCACCACTGTCACCTTTAAAGTACTCCCCTTGGCCATCTGCTGACCATAGTGGATATTCAGCAGAGAGGGACATGGAACTTTTTCTGGGATTACTTTGGGAACTTAATTATCTGACCTTGTATGATGACAACTCTGATGGTCATTCCAGAAAAAGACTTCCATAATTGCTCTGAAGGGTGGAGTAGGGGCTGGCATTGGTGCATAGCTTCCCAAGAGGAGTACTTTGAAGGTGACCATAATGATATTTAGCAATGACGTATGTAGCATTTTTCCTAGGATGAGTTCACAAACTTAACTGGCTGACCTCATACAATTGAGAAGGTATTAATATTATTTTTACCTTGATTGAACTGGTTAATCTTTTAAAATTCACTTATATAATTAACATCTTTTAAACATATTTTAGAGGTAGGACACTTTTCTAGGACCTGGGGACCAGGAGATACTTTATAGACTGCATCATCAAAGGACTCAGTAGTCCAAAGGAAGCAACAATCATATAACAATAGAGGATTATGGGTGGGACAGTGAGAATAGATGACCATGGATGGGAGGAGTGGTATCTAGAGGTACTGTCATTCTATGTAAGGCAATACTGACTTTATCTTAAAGGCAAAGAGATGACATGAAAGATTCCTCACAAACAAGGAATAAAATAAGTTCGTTGCTTTAGAAATTTCAAGCTAGGCCAACATGTTAAACAGTGATTAGGGTGGAAATCAATAGACCAGTCAGCAGTGTGGAATATAGTGTCCTGATCATAACTTTCTATAACCTCCAATCACTGGGCTCAAGGGACCTCCTATCTCAGCATACTAAGTAGCCAGGACTACAGGTGTCTGCCAGCACACCAGGATAATTTTTTATTATGATTACTTTTTGTGGAGATGGAATCTTATTCCACAGCCCAGGCTGGTCTTGAATACATGGCCTTAAGTGATCCTTCCACCCTGGCTTCTCAAAGTACTACTAATAAAGAACAATCTACATAGCCAAAAGTTATAATGAGTATAAAGTGAATAGTTTGATAATTTTTTTCTGCCTTTATAACTGATAAGAATTATAGGTTTTCAAGATGTATAATATGATGATTGGATATACTTATATATTTTGTAATGAGTACCATAGTCCAAATTAATTAACATAGCCATCAGCACCCATAGAAATTTGGTAGACAGCAGATTTTAAGTTGCTTTACTAACAAACGCATGCATACACAGACAATGAAAACTTAAATAAACAAAAATGATAGAATTGAGAGACTTGGGCAACTGGGTAATTAGCGTCATATGTGAGGAAAAAAAATGCAATGGGAAGAACATAATTGGGAGAGAAGGAAGGGGAGAATTTCTATTTCTTAAATGTGAATGCTCTATTTGATACTCAGATAAATATTGTATATGTGGCTTAATAGAATTTAAGAAAGATTTAGTTTAGTGTCAGAGATTTAAGAACAAAAGAATAAATGAAAGTTGAATTTGTAGATATGAACTTACTCATATGTAAATGCAGTATTTTATAGGATTGAGTAGGGTTAAAGAAAAGGTTGAAGATGAAATGGAACACCAACATTAAATAAAAGGGTAGAAAAAGAAAAAAAAGAATGCCTAGACAATTAGATAAAGAGTAAAAAAGAAGATGCAAGTGTGGTAGAAAGACTATGGCAGAAAGAATTTATAATAAAAAAAGTGTCCCACGAGGTCATAGCCTAGAGATGGGGGTAAGTGGGATGGGAACTCATATGCTTATCTTGGTATAGTAACACAGCAGACTTGGGTGACCTAAAAGGTAGTGATTTTACTAAAGTAGTGAAAGAAGAAGCCATCTTAGAGAGTGGAGGTTTTAGTGAATGGGAGTTTTAAATGTGGAAAAAAATGCATGCAATCTATTCTTTCAGCAGCTTCTCAGTCAAGGAAAAGAAAGAGAAACTTAGAAAACAAGATTGAGAAGCATGAAAGAGACAAATCTAATAAAAGATAGAAGATGAGAGGTTCTATTACAGTATTAAAGGAAAAAATGCACCAAATGTTTAAATGGGAAGACATTTTAGAGGCTTCTTCAAATCTGTTCAGATATAGAATTAGAGTCTAAAGAGATAAAGGTATTTCCATAGAAAACACTGGTAATTAATGACTGATTTAAGATCATAACTGAGGTCTCACAACAAAATATCATATATATCTGTGTGCTCTACTCAAAAAAACACTTGAAAAAGTTGTTTTGTGTGTATATTGTCAGGAAACAGAATCTATTATTGAGGGGACACCAATACTTCCTATCAAATAAAGAAGAAAGGAGATTTTGAATCGATACATTTCTTACCACTGAAGAACATAGCTCTAAAAAACTATTCTTCTTGGTAGTTAAGAGTGCCAATCAGAAGCTGTGTAGAATATTCTACAGTGTGATTTTGGAGAGGAGGAGATGGTCTAAAAATCTTTTAAAACTGATTTTAAGAAACCTTCACTGCAATAATATTATTGTTTCTGTTTTCTCTTTTCTCTCCCTTAAGTTCCTGTCACTATTTGGTTATAGTTCCTTTTTACTTCAATCACTGCTGTGATAAATGATTTGTCTATCAAAGAAATTGTCATGAAGTGATACCTTTATTCCTCTGTTTTTTTCTTTAAAGATTTTTCTATACTTCTCTAGTTCTCCCCTGAAAATGGTCTTTAAATGGAATTAGTCTGAAAAACACCAGTCACACGGGAGTTTAGATTTCTTTTTAAATGCTGTTATTCTCTTATCAGTTTCACTTTACATTTCTACTTAAACAGGACCCCTTGGTTATGAGCTGTAGGTGATTCAGGGTAAATAATTTGAAATGTCATAAAGTATTGATACCTCTGCAAAAGTCGGTCCCAAGAATGAATTGTGTTCTGTTTCCTCTAGTGTTGCTCTCCAGTATCTAACTCCTGCTGTAATACTCAATGCTCGTAACTGAATGAAAAAATGTTCTAATGAAAAAGTGAAAATATTATATGTACATCAGAATGAAGAACATTTTAGCTAGTATATTTTTGTTTGCCCAAGACAGCCACAGTTGTCCTCGTGTCCAACCTAGTAAGCACCACCCTTCATTTTCAAAAATATGTGTTTTGGAAATAAATCATATAGTCACCATATTTACTAGCTATACTCTCTGCTGTACTCATTACATTAGTATAGAAAAACTCTTTTTATAGTTTCTATATCTTTGATAATAATGCAAAAGTTGAAAATAACTAGGAGGTAGTAGAATTGATCAAATTGAACTTAAAATGGGTATTAAAAAGGTTAAAATTCCAAAATGGGTATATACAAAATGAAGTGAAAATTGAAATAATTATTTGGATGTCTGGAAATGTTTTGATTGAGTTGTAAGTATTGGGGAAAAGGATTTTTACTTTTTCTGTATTGCCTAAATTATGTAGAATCATTGGAAAGGCATATAAAATAAGAAAAGGCAGGTAAGGGTAATTATTTTTATAGATTGTAGACTTTTGCAGGTTACATAATCAAATATACAGCAAGAGGAGCAGTCTATGATCTGACGCAGGAGTGCTGTTGATATGAGTTGAGAAAATGACCCTGTGTTAACATGCAAAGAAAGGATTAACATTCCAATCACCCTATTAACTTCTTCATGGGTTGCATAATGATTTCATTATAATCTTCAACTATGGACTCTTGTTTTTTTTTTTTTCCCCAAATACCCTTTGAGTCTTTTTTTTTTTTTTTTTTTTTATTGAATGGTAACTGTGTACATTGATGCACTTTGGGGGTACAGTGTGGTGTTTTATACACAATCCAAGACACTTCCATCCAACTGGTTAACATAGCCTTCATGTAACTTTCTTAGTTATTATGTCAAAACATTCATATTCTACTCATAGAAAGATTCACTTGTACCCTTGCAAGATGAACCACAGAAGTGAACC